>JBAKBP010031251.1:0-24673 GCA_037953745.1 Lithodes maja | reverse complement strand
AAGTCTTTGACAGGAAACTCAGAACTGATCCGAACTCTGAATCGTCTTGGTCACTGTGTGTCTTACTCAATGTTTGAGGAGATCGATACAGCCCTTTGTATCCAGAAGCTGGAATGCTCAAAGGATGACATTCCACTGCCAGCAAACATCTACCCTGGTGTGTTCACAACCCTGGCCTGGGATAACATTGACCGACTTGAAGAGACCCTAAGTGGAGCAGGTACTTCTCATAGAGTCAATGGCATTGCTGTCCAGTCCAAGGTTGCAGGCTCTGTGCCAGAGAAAGTCCTGCCAGAGATTACCAAGTCAAAGATAAGAAGCATCACTCAGACGTCATCAATGCTGCCAATATACAATGTTGGGCGGCGGGCAGGGCCACCTAGGATTGAGACTGCGTATGTCGACACTACCAAGGAAGTCCAGGATTCAAAGACAAAGAACCATATCTGGCTTCTTACTCGAATGTCAGACCATGAGGACCAGTCCATCAGCAGTTGGACTGGGTTCAACATCAAAATGCGCAGAGACATTGCAGTGGTTCAGGACACTGTAAGCTACCTGCCCACTATCCATGCTCCCGCAACAGAAATGTCCACCGTTAATGAAATCTTGGAACAAACGCATGCTATCATGCAGTCCTTACAGCTTAACAAGATTGTGTGCGTGTTTGATCAAGCACTCTATGCCAAAGCTGCCGAAGTTATCTGGAAACAAGAGAAGTTCAAGAACATTATCATCAGGATGGGCGTCTTCCACACAATCTGTAATCTCATCTCCACCATAGGAAAGAGGTTTCAAGATGCAGGTCTTAGAGATCTGTGTGTGGAATCAGGTATCATCGCAGAAGGATTGGTGTCAGGAGTGATGAACGGCAAGAGGTACAACAGAGCAGTGAGACTACACAAGCTCGTGTATGAAGCACTGATGAGGCTTGCATGGAAAGGCTTCCTTTCATGGCTAGAAGAAAACCATTCAAGGGACATACACCATCTAGATGAAACACTGAAGGACATCAACAGCTTTCACAGCAATGTGTCTCAGGGACTCTTTCAAGAGCTGATGGAGAGTGAATCATGCACACATATCATGAAGCTTTTCCAAGTTTATCTTGAGACCCTCAGAGATGAACACAACCTCTCAGCATTCTGGATGTCATACCTGGACATGGTTGAGAT
The DNA here is from genome assembly GCA_037953745.1 of Lithodes maja. Classification (NCBI taxonomy): domain Eukaryota; kingdom Metazoa; phylum Arthropoda; class Malacostraca; order Decapoda; family Lithodidae; genus Lithodes; species Lithodes maja. Next base: position 23,498 of record JBAKBP010031251.1, on the reverse strand, counting down.
CATGCTGGACTTAATTCGAGCCTCCAGAGAAGGCAACTGGATGCTCCACCTAGGAGCAATCCGACAGATGATACCGTGGTGTTTTGCCTATGACAAAGTGAACTATGCCCGGTTCCTAACCTACTACTATGCCTTGATGTCTCGACTGCCCATTGAACACCCAGAGGTCCATGAACACTTCATGCAAGGTGGCTTTTCGGTCCAGATCGGTAGCAAGAATCCCTTTGGACGGATCCCTGTGGACCAGACAATCGAAGAGACGATCAACAAAGACACCCAGACACCAGGGGGCACAAAAGGCTTCAGCCTGAAAGGCGGAGCTGTCGCCAGGTACTACCTGACATCGGAGTATCGCAGCAGGTACTTAAGGCAGCTCAGGACTATGGTAGTAGGCCAAAAGTATACCGACTTCAGCCACCCAGACCTACAGATGGCCAGGATTAGAAGAGATGAGGCCGATGTCCAATCTTTAGTTCAACTGATGGAGACCAGCTGGTTGAACCCCTTCAACGCAGAGCAAGAAGATCTTGTCAGTTTGTCAACTGCGACTATGGCACCACCAGAAGTTGTCAAAGACCTTCTAGGGGCCTACAGAATAGGAGAGGATGCATATCAAGCCTTCAAGGAAGAGCGCCTGGAGATCGATACGCCAACTATACAGTTTCATGACACGATGACGAAGACGAAACTGAGAACGTTCACTAACATCAGAATGAAGCCACGCTCACAAGACCATGCCAAGGAGGCTATCTTAAAGGCTGACAGGAACCTATTTGGCCAGATGATCCTTGTTGCCGAGAACAGAAAGCTCAAAATGAGTGATGTCTTGGCTCATCCCCTTGGGCCTTTGCCTTGGGCACTTGCCAGCGGTGATGGGTCTCTCCGCAAGACCAACAAGGCTGCCCTAGCAAAGGAGTTAGAGAGGAATGTTTCTCCTGCAGAAGTGATACCCGAGCCCTCTGCTACCATAATTGATGGGATGAGCCTGGTCCACAAACTGAAGGGAAACGACAAAACTTTTTCACAGCTTGCAGGTACAGCACTGAGTCACGCTGTTCATGAAGGTGCTAAGAGCAGGCGCATTGATGTTGTGTTTGATATCTACAAGGAGACATCCATCAAGGATGCAGAACGAGCCAAAAGAAGTGCAGGCACAGGAATTCATTTCAAGAACATTCAACCTGGGCACAACATCCAGCAGTGGAGAAAGTTACTCGGTAGTTCCTCCAACAAGGCAAGTCTTATCAAGTTCTTGGTAGAAGAATGGAAGGCACCACAGCACAGGGAGAAGCTCAAGGACAAGGAGCTGTATGTCACATGTGAGCAGCGCTGCTTCAAGATCACCAAAGAGCAGTGGGAAGAGGCTCCTGAGCTTAAGTCAACTCAAGAAGAAGCAGACACACGCCTTCTTCTCCATGCACTTCATGCAGCAGAATCTGGGAACAAGTCTGTCATCATCACTGCAGAAGATACAGACGTCATGGTGTTGTGTCTTGGCATGTGCCACAAGATCCCATCCCATCTGTTCCAGAAGTGCGGGACGAAGAACCGGACAAGATTCCTGGATATCACCACACTGAGCCGCACACTGGGAGGCAGCGTGTGTGATTCATTGATTGGTATGCATGCCTTTACAGGCTGTGATACCGTCAGTGCATTCGCTGGCCGAGGGAAGATGACGACACTCAAGCAGGTGAAGATGGACAAGACATACCAGGATGCTTTTCACGAACTTGGACGCTCATGGGAAGTGTCTCCTGAACTCTTTGAGAAGCTACAGGAAATCACCTGCCACATGTACCTACCATCTACCCACACAACTAAGGTAAACAAGCTTCGGTATGAGCTGTTCTGTGCAAGACGTGGAGAGGTAGAGTCAAGTCAACTCTCTCCTTGTGAGGACTGCCTCTTCATGCATGCACTGCGTGCAAACTACCAGGCTGCGATCTGGAGGAGAAGTCTTCAGAGCCAGCCATTTGTTGCGAACCCAACAGACTGCGGTTGGATGACAGATGAGGACGGTAAGCTTGCCGTCAACTGGATGCGAGGCTCACCAGCACCAGATGCTGTTATGCAGCTACTGTCTTGCAAGTGTGTGCGGTCATGCGAACTCCCTAAGTGTACTTGCCTCAGCAATGGTCTAAAATGCACGGACATGTGCAGGTTACAGACATGTCGGAACACGGCTATTGAAGAAGAGCCGGTGGCACAACAGTCAGATTCCGAGTTTGATGTAGATGATATTTAGGAGTAGTAATTTGCCATAATAGTATGTACAAGCCCATGGCATGCTTAGTGTGTATTTACAGGACTTGTATTAAATATGACAATTACTATATGCATTTTGTTGACATTTAGGCATTCCTGTCCCCAAATTTGACATTTTAAAAAATTTCGGAATTTTCGGTAGGGTATGTCTATTCAAGAAGTGATAACGACCATTAAGCTACCAATGTGCAAGGGCTATCATATCAAAACATAAACTAGAGACATGTAGCAAGCTAAAAACACCTAAGAGAATTAGTCACCCCGGGTGGTACCGATATCCCAAAATTCGGGTCTTGGCTCATGGACTATATGTATGTATTGCGTGTATATATGCATCTGAATGTGTATGTACAATCTAAGTTTATACCTTATACCTAAGTTTATACCTAAGTTAATACTTAATGTACACTTTGTAATTGTAATTATGAGCAGAATAACTACTTTTAAATGGAAATAAAAAATAATATTATTTAAGGCGAGGTGTTTGTCTAGGCGAAGTTTAAAAGAATGAATGGTGCTGCAGTCTACAACATCTATGGGAAGAAGAAGAGTGTCTGAGTGTGTGAGTGAGTTTGTGTGTGAGAGAGAGCGCGTGTGTGAGAAAGTGAGTGTCTGCGTGTGTGTGTGTGTGAGAGAGAGAAAAAGAGAGAGATATAAAGTGAGTGCAGTATAATCAGTGAGGCCCGGATATGATGGTGACGTAAGCACCTCACAAACATTTTCACAGTAACTGTGTATTATTGTTCTCTCTGGGTTATATTGTGTGTATGTGTGTGTGATAGTGAGAGTATGTGAGTGTGTTGTGTGTGGTAGTGAGTGTGTTGCGTGGGGTGATAATGAGAGTATGTGAATGTGGGGTGTGTGGTAGTGAGTGTGTGGTCTGTGTGTGTGTGATAATGAGAGTATGTGAGTGTGTTGTGTGTGGTAGTGAGTGTGTTGCATGGGGTGTGTGTGTGTGATAATGAGAGAATGTGAGTGTGTTGTGTGTGGTAGTGAGTGTTGCATGGGGTGTGTGTGTGTGTGTGTGTGTTAATGAGTGTATTGCGTGGTATGTGTGTGTATGTGAGTGTTGCGTGGGGGGGGGGAGGGGGGTGCGATAGTGACAGTATGTGAGTGTTGTGTGAGGTGTGTGTGTGTGTGTGCGATAGTGAGTATGAGAGTGTTGTGTGAGGTGTGTTGACAAGGATAGAAGGGTGGGTTAGTGTGTGTGATTATGAGAGTGTGTTGTGTGTGATAGTGGGAGTATGTGAGTCTGTGTGGGGTGTGTTGACAAGGGTAGAGGGGTGGGTTGGTGTGAGTGATAGTGAGTGTATGCGAGTGTGTTGTGTGTGATAGTGAGAGTATGTGAGTGTGTTGTGTAAGGTGTGTTACAAGGGTAGAGGGGTGGGTTGGTGTGAGTGATAGTGAGTGTATGCGAGTGTGTTGTGTGTGATAGTGAGAGTATGTGAGTGTGTTGTGTAAGGTGTGTTACAAGGGTAGAGGGGTGGGTTGGTGTGAGTGATAGTGAGTGTATGCGAGTGTGTTGTGTGTGATAGTGAGAGTATGTGAGTGTGTTGTGTAAGGTGTGTTACAAGGGTAGAGGGGTGGGTTGGTGTGAGTGATAGTGAGTGTATGCGAGTGTGTTGTGTGTGATAGTGAGAGTATGTGAGTGTGTTGTGTAAGGTGTGTTACAAGGGTAGAGGGGTGGGTTGGTGTGAGTGATAGTGAGTGTATGCGAGTGTGTTGTGTGTGATAGTGAGAGTATGTGAGTGTGTTGTGTAAGGTGTGTTACAAGGGTAGAGGGGTGGGTTGGTGTGAGTGATAGTGAGTGTATGCGAGTGTGTTGTGTGTGATAGTGAGAGTATGTGAGTGTGTTGTGTAAGGTGTGTTACAAGGGTAGAGGGGTGGGTTGGTGTGAGTGATAGTGAGTGTATGCGAGTGTGTTGTGTGTGATAGTGAGAGTATGTGAGTGTGTTGTGTAAGGTGTGTTACAAGGGTAGAGGGGTGGGTTGGTGTGAGTGATAGTGAGTGTATGCGAGTGTGTTGTGTGTGATAGTGAGAGTATGTGAGTGTGTTGTGTAAGGTGTGTTACAAGGGTAGAGGGGTGGGTTGGTGTGAGTGATAGTGAGTGTATGCGAGTGTGTTGTGTGTGATAGTGAGAGTATGTGAGTGTGTTGTGTAAGGTGTGTTACAAGGGTAGAGGGGTGGGTTGGTGTGAGTGATAGTGAGTGTATGCGAGTGTGTTGTGTGTGATAGTGAGATTATGTGAGTGTGTTGTGTAAGGTGTGTTACAAGGGTAGAGGGGTGGGTTGGTGTGAGTGATAGTGAGTGTATGCGAGTGTGTTGTGTGTGATAGTGAGAGTATGTGAGTGTGTTGTGTAAGGTGTGTTACAAGGGTAGAGGGGTGGGTTGGTGTGAGTGATAGTGAGTGTATGCGAGTGTGTTGTGTGTGATAGTGAGAGTATGTGAGTGTGTTGTGTAAGGTGTGTTACAAGGGTAGAGGGGTGGGTTGGTGTGAGTGATAGTGAGTGTATGCGAGTGTGTTGTGTGTGATAGTGAGAGTATGTGAGTGTGTTGTGTAAGGTGTGTTACAAGGGTAGAGGGGTGGGTTGGTGTGAGTGATAGTGAGAGTATGCGAGTGTGTTGTGTGTGATAGTGAGAGTATGTGAGTGTGTTGTGTAAGGTGTGTTACAAGGGTAGAGGGGTGGGTTGGTTGCTTGCTGGTTTAGATCAATAGGAAGCATACGTTTACCGACTCCTAAAGGGAGGATGAGCGTATTTATTTGCTATTTATATATGTTTTTATTATCTTTATAGTTTCCTCCCTAGACCTCCGTCAAGCTTAAAAAAAAAACACACTCCCCAAGGCCTCCTATGAATCAATAAGTGTTGTTGCTTTCTTTTCTTCTCTCCCTAAATCCATCTTTCCCTCATCCTATGATTTACATTGCTTCAAGCTCAGTATGTCAAGGTATTTTGGTTCTTACAATTCTTGGTGTTGACCCTGTCACTTTTTCAACTTTGAGGGAGACACTTGTCACACGCAGTTTTGCCTTTTATTTCCCTCATCCACATAGAAAAAAAATGGCAATTCTCCCAATTAGACAATTAATAGTTGGACAAATCTATACACCAATGATTTACACACACGATAAAAACCAGTTAAATGTTCGTCTGACCCAGTTCAATAACCAAATGATCAGAAATTTCCCACGAGAGAGGAATGTGGGGTGGCTGAGGGACGTAAGCGGCCACACTGGTAGAATGGTAGAATGAGCCTTATGGTGGGGTGGTGGTAAGGGTGAGAGTGGCTAGTTTGGTGCGGCCCTAGCTCTCTTCTCTGGCTCAAGGTAGAATGAGCCTTATGGTGGAGTGGTGGTAAGGGTGAGAGTGGCTTGTTTAGTGCGGCCCTAGCTCCCTTCTCGGGCTCAAGGTAGAATGAGCCTTATGGTGAGTTGGTGGTAAGGTTGAGAATAGCTTGTTTGGTGCAGCCCTAATTCCCTTCTCTGGCTCAAGGTAGAATGAGCCTTATGGTAGGGAGGTTGTAAGGGTGAGAGGGCTTATTTAGTGCGGCACATAGCTCCCTTCTCTGGCTCAAGGTCTAGTATACAGTATAGCTAGGCTAGCTGGCAATTCGCTCTAGACGATAACTCTTTCTTTTCAGCTGAAGATAAATTGAATCCCTTAGCAGCTAATTTTTCGATACTTTATTGAACAATATGAAACTACTATGTTTCTAAATCATATTAAGACCAAGTTTATATAATTAGCACCATTTGTCACTACAATATCTTCAAAAAGTTAAATATAAACTAGCTAATTTAGAATTAGAAAATTCAGACTGCGAGAAAGATCTAGGTGTGTTTGTTAGCAATGATTTGAAGCCTAGAAAACCGTGTAAAGGCGTTCGTAATAAGGCAAACAGGATTATCGGGTTCATCTCTAGGTGTGTGAGTAATATAACTGCTGATGTTATCTTAAAACTTTACTTGTCATTAGTGAGACCCCATATGGATTATGCTGTCCAATTTTGGTGTCCTTATTACAGAATGGACATAGATTCATTGGAGAGAGTACAGCGTAGAATGACAAAAATTATCCATAATATTAGAAATCTTCCATATGAAGAAAGGTTGAAGAAATTAGGTTTACATTCGTTAGAGAGACGCAGAGTTAGAGGGGATATGATAGAGGTGTTCAAGTAGGTTGGTGGGATTAACAAAGGGGACATGACAAATGTACTAAAGCTCGGTGATAGCGAAAGAACTCTTACCAATGGTTTCAAATTAGATAAATTTCGTTTCAGAAAAGATATAGGCAAATATTGGTTTGGTAACAGAGTTGTAGATGGGTTGAATGGACTATAAAGTGCTATAGTGGGATCTAAAACGGTAGGGAGCTTTAAGATAAAATTGGATAATCATATGGATGAGAAGGGTTGGTTGGGCCAATCAGTGCTCTGCAGACCCCCATAATCCTGCGTTAATCTCTAACCATTTTGGTAAGATGATCCTCAGGGTATTAGTGTTGAGCCTATAATTGGGCTTTGTAATTGGATTGGGGTTGTGTGGGACAGGGATCTGCCTTGCTTGGGTCAATCGGCTTTCTGCAGACTCCCATTTTCTTATGTTCTTATGTAAAATAACTGAGAAATCTTGATGGGAACTTTGAAATGTACGTCAGTTGAAAAGAAACTGAGTATAGTAGACACTCTTGCTTCTGTCTCCGCTCCTCTCTTATCATTGCTACTGTCTTCTTTCCTCTGTTTTGATTTCTCTCCTCTTTTCTCCTTGCTTCTGTCTCTTCTCCTCTCCTTGCTTCTGTCTCCTCTCCTCTCTTCTCCTTGTTTTTGTCTCCTCTCCTCTCTTTCCATGCTACTGTCTCCTTTCCTCTCTTTTATTTCTGTCTCCTCTCCTCTCTTTTCCTTGTTACTGTCTCCTCTCCTCTCTTTTCTTGTTTGTTTCCTCCCTCTCTCTTCTCCTTGCTAATGTCTCCTCTTCTCCTTGCTTCTTGTCTCCTCTCCTCTCTTCTCCTTGCTTCTTGTCTCCTCTCCTCTCTTCTCCTTGCCTTTTTATTGCTTGTCTACTCTCCTCTCTTCTCCTTGCTACTGTCTTCTTTCCTCTGTTTTGCTTCTGTCTCTTCTCTTTTGCTTCCTCTCCTTGCTTTTGTCTCCTATCTTCTCTACTCTTGCTTCTGTCTCTTCTCCTTGCTACTGTCTCTTATCCTCTTTTGCTTCCTCTCCTTTCCTCTCTACTCTTGCTTCTGTCACCTCTATTCTCTTTTCCTTGTTACTGTCTCCTCTCCTCTCTACTCTTGCATCTGTCTCCTCTCCTTGTTACGGTCTCCTCTCCTCTCTTCTCCTTGTGTCTGTCTCCTCTCCTTGTTACTGTCTCCTCTCCTCTCTTCGACTTTCTTCTGTCTCCTCTCCTCTCTAATCTTGCATCTGTCTCCTCTCCTTGTTACTGTCTCCTCTCCTCTCTTCTACTTCCTTCTGTCTCCTCTCCTCGGCTTTGCATCTCTCTCCTCTTCTATCTTTTGCTTCCTCTCCTCTCTTCTCCTTACTTTTGTCTCCTCTCCTCTCTACTCTTGTCTCCTCTCCTCTCTACTCTTGTTACTGTCTCCTCTCTTTTCCTTCCTCTGTCTCCTTTCCTCTCTTCTTATCTCTGTTTTCTATCGAAGTTTCCTCACTTCCTGTTTATTATATTCACCTCATATATACACCTCCATTATATTGCCAATCAATCACTGTCATCCACGTGCATTTCTTACTCCTTCTCAGTAGCATTAACCCGTTCAGTACCGGCGTCATCCTTTTAACTTTGTTCTGGCTACGATTAGACGATTTTATTCAGTTTCTTAAGGGCCTCCAACAATTAACATGCTTCGAACTATCTTACTTAACCCTTTTTACCACCACAGATCCTTCTTAAACTGCACAGTCATCTAAAAATAGCAAGAATACAACTAAAAAAACGTCGCCGGTAGAGAAGGGGTTAATTGGGGATGAATGTATTTATTTGTTTATTTATATATTTTTTATATTATTTTTGTTTTTAAATTTCCTCCCTAGACCTCCATCAAGCTTATAAAAACACCCCCGAGAGACTCCTTCAAGATACATTTGTACATCTTTCGATAGAAAACATGTCTCGGCCGAAGGCCGGTTCCCCTTGCATTACAGGCTCGCTATTGCTCGCCAGGAATAAATCGACACCTAAATGACACGATAAGTTTTAATATTGACATAAAATTGGGGCGAAAGGTCTTAAAATCGCCAAACTAATGGGCCGAACGTCATAAAATCTGAAACTAATGGGGCTAAACATGAGGAAGAAGGGGGACCAGAAAAACGACCCTTTTCCCCTTAATCCCCGTCAGTGTTTAACCCGTTCAGTACCGATGACCGTTTTTATATATATTTGATATCAGCTACATTAACCTCTTCTGTACCGGCGACGTCTTCTTCTTATTCTTCCTAGCTATATTTTGACGATTTTGGGCAGTTTTAGAAGGATCTGTGGAAGTAAAAAAGGTGAAGTGAGATAGTTCGAAGCCTGATAATTGCTAGAGGCCCTTATTAAACTGAATACAATAGTCTAATAGTAGCTTGAATAAAATTAAAAAGACGTCGCTGGTACAGAAGGGGTTAAGACAATTTTGTTAGGCTTAGGAAGGATATGCGGTTGCTGAAAGGATTAATTGAGATAGTATGTAGCTATTTAATGGGTGGACGTCCTTCCGAAACTGAATAAAGTCTTCTAATACTCGCTTAGGAAGGATATGTGGTAGCTAAAAGGATTAATTGAGATGGTATGTAGCCTTTTAATGGATGGACGTCCTTCTGAAACAATAAAATTGTCTAATACTCGCCAGAATATGATGGAAAGGACGTCACCGGTACAAAAGCGGTGGCTAAGAGTGAGGGTCAGAGTCTTGGGGGTGAAACGGTGAAGCACGAAGGTGAAGCAGCTCCAGAGATGGGGCTGCTTCGAGCCATGAGTGGGCAACAAAGATCCGTGCATCTTATGAAGACAAGATGGCACAGGCTGGTTGCAGCTCTAAGTGCTTCACATGTCTCACTCGCTGGACAGGAACAAGACCTCATGGGCTTCACCATGTTGAGCGGTTGAATGTACAGGCTCTCAGCCTATGCCTGAGCTGAAATATAGTTGGAATATAGAACAGAAAAACGCAATTCATTCCTACTAATTTTTCTACAGAAAAATTTACAAATTTATCTTAAGGGGGGGGGGGGGGTCTAGGGGATGTTTTTCTAAGTTTGAGGGATTTCTAGCGAGGAAACTAAGAATTTATGAATGAATGAATGTATAGGCCAAAAAAGCAGCCACACCTGGACTAGGCTATTCTGCGTTGGTGTTTGTAGTGTTATGGGAGAGAGACTTAGTATAGTCAGTGGGGAATTACCGAGAGTGATTCATAACGTATACGTGATCATTTCCGTGTGCTGGTGGTGGGTTAACCCATTCAATGTAACAGAACTGCTGATTAAATTATGAAGATTTATTTGGCTTCAGTTAAGGAGAGATAGGCCGTTTTACTGGATCCCTTTCTCACTCATGTTTAGCCCCACCAGTTTTGACATTTTAAGACGTACGTTCCATTAGTTTGGCGTTCTAAAACCTTTCACCCCATTTCTTTGTCAATAATTAGGAGGAACCGGCCTTTGGCCGGGAAAATGTTCTATCGAAAAAGGAAAAACAATTATCTTGCAGGGGGGGGGGGGGTCTAGGTTTATTTTTTGTTTTGTTTTTATTTGATGTTTAGCTTGATGGAGGTCTAGGGAGGAAACTAAAAACTAATAATACCAATAAATAAATATGCCGTATTTACAGACCAATACATAAACCCTCCGTCTCTTAACAAGTGGCATATAATAACATATTCTCTATTAGAAAATTACATAGACGTAGGTTTGGTAACCAAGTTGTAAATACAAGTTCAAGAATGTTTGGGAACTTCAACATGAAATAAAACATTCACATGTATAAAATGGGTTGGGTGTAAAAGGGATTTGTCATGTATGGGCCAATTGACTCTACACTCTCCCTCAATCAATCTTTCCTCCATCCTATGACTAATTGTTTTACACTTAGCATGTCCAGGCAGAGATTGTGTAAGAAAGGCTTTGGATGATAGAGGAATGACTATAGATCAGGCAGAGGAAGTGGTGGTGGACAGGAGTGAATGGAGAATGCTTGTGAATAGTTGAGTGAACACGTGGTCATTTGGAGTAAGGGGTCGGGCGCAAGTTCGACTAGATAATAGTCCATCAGGCGCCTGGCCCGGGGGGACGATTAATATGAAGGGTGTGCCTGGAAGTGTGGTGGGAGGGCTTGTGGCTTTGGCTCCGCTGCATGTCTGCCTGCCGAGATCGGAACCTCTCCGGGTGGTCAGGGGCTGGGGGAGTGCTGGAGCGACCTTGGTAACCCTGGTCTCTGGGTCTTCTCCTGGGTGACCTGGATGTGTGTGAGTTTGTGCTTTTTATCTGTGTTTATTTTTTGTTTTATGTTGTTTTTGTGTTTTCCCTGTTCTTGCTCTGTCTTGAGTCGGCTACCCCCAAAATGGGGATTGGGCCAGAGCATATAGATAGATAGATAGATAGATGTCCAGGCATTTTGACCCCAACGTCCCTTGAAAGTGGCTCTGTTACTGTTTTGGCTGTGGGGAAGACACTCGTTACAGGCAACCTGCCTTTTGTCTTCTTCATACACATAGAAGAAAAAACAAATTTCTGTAATCTCGTGTGTGTGTGTGTGTGTGTGTGTGTGTGTGTGGGGGTGGGTGGGGGGGGGAGGGGTGTGATGTATGTAAGAATGTGTACGCCTGTGTGTGTCAGTGTATGTGAGTGTAAATGAATGTGTAATACGTATAAATGTAAATTAATGTGTAAAAGTGTATGTGTGTAAGAGCGTGTATTTCAGTGCGTTTAGGTGTGTGTATGTCACTCTCTGCATTTCCTGCCCGTCGTGAGAGAGTGACGTCACTTCCGCTACGAGAGTGAGTGAGTGAGTGAGTGAGTGCGTGAGTGCGTGCGTGCGTGCGTGCTACGGTACTACCTCCTGTTGTCTAGGTCCCACCTTAACCAATGCTGTACCGGCAATGTCTTTCATTATATTATAACTATATTTCGACGATTTTGTACAGCTTAGGAAGGATCTGTGGTAGTTAAAAGGGTTGGTTGATGTAGGTTGGAGCCTTATTGTTGCTAGGGGTCCTTCCTAGGTTGAATAATATCGTATAATAGTGGCCAGAATATGATGAAAAGGACGTCCCTGGTACTGAATGGATTATGTATATATATGTAATGTATGTATGTATATACTCAGGCACATACCTCATACCTGGGGGTGGCAGACTCGAGACAGAGCCCGAATAGAAACTACATTCAAAGTTCCAATTCTTAGGGTTCGGGACCACTTTTACGTTCCCTCGCCCCTGTCTGTCTCGTCTAGTAGGTGAATTTTACAAGGGGATGAGGATTCCTAGCCTTCCTTGTAGGAACAAAATAATCTATCAATTTCATATTTTTTCACCAACCAACTTTACTTCTAAACTCAATTCATGAAATCAACAAATACATGTGGCACTCCAAGGACTCGAACCTAGGACAATCACACCGAAATTCCGCTCGCTTATGCATTACGCTCTCAAGACGCTTTGATACCCTGAGGGGGTGTCCACGAATGAATCTCCTTCATGTGCCTCTATCATCTGTCCGTCGGCGCCCCTCATCCCACCCAACGCCAATGTATTATGTTCTTATGTTTTATGTTCTTAAGAGGGGTAATCTGCTTATTTTCTCTCCTTTTCTCTTTCTCTAGGTTGTATCCATTTGGCCCCTTTCAGCCTACTGTTTTAAGAAGTGTATCCCCATCCAGGTGTCAATTTTGTTCCTGGCGAGCGGTAGCGAGCCAGCATATTTTTAAAACAATTTTGACAGCAGACTAAATTTCTACATTTTTCGATAAAAAAAATTCTCCGGCGAAGCCGGATTTCTCCATGCAATGCTGGCTCGCTATCGCTCGTCATAAAGAAAACACCTGGATGGGGATAAACTTCTTAAAACAGTAGGCTGAATGGGGCCGAACGGATACAAGCCAGAGAAAGAGAGAAGAAGAGAGAGAGACCAAAAAAAAAAGCAGGTCACACCCCCTTTAAATCCATCCCTATTTCACTCTCGGTCTGCTTCTCCCTCTCTGACCTTCCACCTCACTCTCGGTCTGCTTCTCCCTCCCTGACCTTCCACCTCACTCTCGGTCTGCTTCTCCTTCTCTGACCTTCCACCTCACTCTCGGTCTGCTTCTCCCTCCCTGACCTTCCACCTCACTCTCGGTCTGCTTCTCCTTCTCTGACCTTCCACCTCACTCTCGGTCTGCTTCTCCTTCTCTGACCTTCCACCTCACTCTAATACACTCTTTGATTTAAGGGGGACCACCTCGTTGTTTTATCTCTCTCTCCCTCTCTCTGGGTTGTATCCATTCGGCCCCGTTCAGCCTACTGTTGTAAGACGTTTATCCCCATCCAGGTGGCGACTTTTTCCTGGCGAGTGGTATCGAGCCAGCATATATTTAAAAACAAAAAATTGACAGCAGGCTAAATTTTTAAATTTTTCGATAACAAAAAAAAAATCGGCGAAGCCGGATTTCTCCATACAATGCTGGCTTGCTATCGCTCGCCAGGAAGAAATTGACACCTGGATGGGGGTAAAAGTCTTAAAACAGTAGGCTGAATGGGGCCGAATAGATACAAGCCATAGAGAGAGGGAGAGAAAGAGAAAACAAGCAGGTGACCCCCCTTAAATAGTGTTGATCCACAAATAGGAAGAGTGTTGTATTTCACCACATAGCTTATGTTGAGAATATTGGTCCATCTTTCCTTCCCCACCCCCCTCCTCCTCCTCTTCCTCCCCCTCCTACTCTTCCTCCCTTTCCTTCTCCCCCTCCTCCTCTTCCTATTCCTCCCTTTGCTCATCCTCCCTCTTCTTCTTTGCTATCCTTTTCTCTACCTCGTCGTCAATAGATTAATAGTTTTAGATATCCAAACTGCCCCGTAAGGACCAATAGGTCTGTTGCTGTATGTTCTCCTTTGTATTCCTCCTCCTCTTCCTCCTCCTCCCTTTCCTCCTACTTTTCCTCCTCCTCCTTCTCCCTCGCGTTGGGCAAGTCCATCCTCGCCTCTCTTTTCCTACTCTCACAGTATCCTCTTGTATTAAGGGGAGAAGGGCCGGTTTTCTGAACCACTTTCTCCCTCGTGTTTAGCCCCATTAGTTTTGAGATTTTAAGACGTTCGGCCCACTAGTTTGACGATGTTAACACCTTTCCCCCCATTTCGTTGTCAATTTTAAGACCTTTCGTGCCATTTAGGTATCAATTTGTTCCTGGTAAGCGACAGCGAGCCTGTAATTTTAAGAGGAATCAGCCTTCGGCCTGGACATTTTTCCACCGAAAAATTTACAAATTTATCTTGAAAGGTGGTCTAGGGGGTGTTTTTTTGTTAAGCTTGATGGAGGTCTAGGGAGGAAAATAAAAGTTATATTAATAACTGAATAAATAGACCCCCCCCAAAAAAAAAAAAATCCATCTCTCCTTAAGTTGACTCATTCTTGCTGCCTAGTTCATCCCTTTCCTAGTATTGGTTTATCTTGTGTTTCTAATTCAGTATCATCAGCGAAAACATCCATCATTTTCATCATCTAAGCAACACTATCATCATCATTATCTTCATCATCACCATTATAATCATTATCATCCTCATCAAAAGCATCATTATCATCATCAACGCAACATTGTCATCATAATCACCATCATAATCATCATTATCATAGTCACCATCATCTTCATCACTATCATCACCATCATCTTCATCACCATCTTCATCATCATTATCATAGTCACCATCTTCATCACTATCATCATTATCATCACCATCACCATCATCTTCATCACTATCATCATTATCATCACCATCATCACCATCATCTTCATCACTATCATCATCATAATCACCATCATCATCAAAGCAACACCATCATCATCATCAATATCATCACCAATACACTTCTCACCATTTACCCCTTCACACCAAGACTTCTTGTGATTCTGGCTAAAACTATATTATTTATGCAGTTTAAGGGGAGATGGTTAACTTTTTGGGCGACTTTTTGCATAATTATAGTCATTATTTTTCTAGTTTCCTCCCATTTTTGCATGTATTAATTATTTTTCTAGTTTCCTCCATCAAATTTAAAGAAACATCCATTACATCCTCCTTGTAGATTAATTTGTACATTTTTCGGTAGAAAAAGTTCCCGAGGCCGGTTCAACATTATACTGTAGGCTCACTATCGTTCGATAGGGAAAAAATCGACACCTAAATAGCACGAAAGGTCTGAATATTGACGAAGAAATGGGGCGAAAGGTCATAAAATCGACTAACTAATGGGGCAAACATCTTAACATGTGAAAAGTAATGGGGCTAAACATGAGGGAGAAAGTAGTCCAGAAAACCGGCCCATTCCCCCTTAAGAAGGACCTTATAAGAGGGGGTACCGAGATAGTATACCTACCCATTTGAGTCGCATCGGTAGATTATAAACTAAAGAAAATCTTCTAACGGTGAAGGGGTTAAAATGTGATTCCCCATATAAGACATTTCGTGCCATTTAGGAGGCGATTTTTTCCTTGCGAGCGATAGCGAGCCTGTAGTTTTAGGAGTTGGCCTTCGGGCAGGACATTTTTCTACCGAAAAATGTAAACGTATATCTTGAAAGGGGGTCTAGGGGGTGTTTTTCTTAAGCTTGATGGAGGTCTAGCGAGGAAACTATGAAATAAATTAATAAATAGACTGAACAATAACTACTACCCACTTAAGGGAGCCCGCCTCGCTGTTTTTTCTGCCTCTCCCTGTCTTTGGCTTTTATCCATTCGGCCCCATTCAGCCTACTGTTTTAAGACTTTTACCCCTAACCAGGTGTCAATATTTTTCTGGCGAGCGGTAGCGAGCCACCATATATATAATTTTGTTTTGACAGCAAGCTAAATTTGTACATTTTTCGATAGAAAATTTCTCCGGCGAAGCCGGATTTCTCCATACATTGCTGGCTCGCTATCGCTCGCCAGGAATAAATCGACACCTGGATGTGGATAAACTTATTAAAACAATTGGCCGAATGGATACAAGCCAGGGAAAGAGAGAAAAGGAGAAAAAAATAAGAAAAAGCCGGTGACCCCCCTTAAAAGCCGGTGACCCCCCTTAAAAGGTAATTCCCATTATATTTTCTTATCTCGTTACATTTTACATACTCTCCAATGTCACAACTATCTATTTAGCACCAGTATAAAGTTACTGTCAGAGGCACATTAACCCTTTGAGTACCAGCGACGTGTTATATTTTATTCTAGCTATATTAAGACGATATTATGCAGCTTGGGAAAGACCTGGGGTAGTTGAAAGGGTTGGTTGAGATAGTGTGAAGCCTCATTATTGCTAGAGGTCCTTCCTGAGCTGAATAAAATCGTCTAATCATTGCCAGAATATGATTCGATGGAGATCACCGGTACTGTATATGGGTTAAAAGGGAAG
Organism: Lithodes maja; assembly: GCA_037953745.1. Classification (NCBI taxonomy): domain Eukaryota; kingdom Metazoa; phylum Arthropoda; class Malacostraca; order Decapoda; family Lithodidae; genus Lithodes; species Lithodes maja. The sequence goes on along the minus strand of JBAKBP010031251.1, from coordinate 7,649 downwards.
CATAATCGCTAACGTTATACATTTTGACATACTCTCCAATGTCACACCTTTACCTATTCAGCACTGGTGTAAAGTTACCATCAGAGAGAGACACATATTAAGGGGACAGTGGTTGGTTTTGCTGGACCCCCTTCTCCCTCATGTTAAGCCCCATTAGTTTTCAAATGTTAGAACTTTCGCCCATTACTTTTTGTCAATATTAAGACCTTTTGTGCCATTTAGGTGTCGATTTTTTCCTGACGAGCGATAACGAGCATGTAATTTGTTGAGGAATCGATGTGTTCTATCTAGTATTATGTAATGCTGGTTATCTGCGCATATACAAATGACCTCTACCCAGCGACCTAAATATCCGGGACAGTTTTTCACAAGTATTTTACGAAGGGTTGTGTAAAAGAAATAGAGTCCAGGTCAGTTTTTGTTTTGACTAGAGTTTTTTCTCGTTATTCGGGATTTTTTTCTTCCTTCCCGATCACCAAGTGCGTCTTTTTCCTACCCCAGATATATTGTGTTGGTCCTGTTTATGGTTGTAAGCTGTAAAGAAAATGGAGATGTTGTTTTTCTCCCGGTTATCATTGTTTTTATTTATGTAGATGAGAGAGACAAAGGGCAACGCTGCCTGTAACAAGTGTCTCACCCAAAGCTTGGAAGTGTGTGTAAATGACTTTGTTCTTTTATAGTGTATCCCATTCAGTACCGGTGCCCATATGTCCATTATAGGCTGCTAACTGACAATTTGATTCAGCCTAGGAAGGACATGTATCAAATTAACCCTCTCAGACATATGACGCGATATTGAGCCTCTTAGGGATACTTTAAAGCCTTTGTTACCATCAAGGGTATTTAGAAACCTTTAGTTTAGTTACTTCAACCTCTGCAGTTGTCTTTGAGTTAGCTGTGGGTAGAAAACTAATATTGGAGAGGTAATTATAAGAGTGAGAGAACTATATTTCTTATTGCTAATCTTGCAACCTCTGCGTCATATGTGCGTGAAAGGGTTAAAAGGCTACACTCTATCTCAATGTATCCTTATAGCGACCGTACATCTTTCCTAAGCTTCATAAAATTGTCTAAATGTATCTGAAATCTAAGAAATAAGACTTATTGTGTATTGAACTTCTCGCTAAGTGAATCCACACTGTCTGTTTTGTGTAACATAACTTATATATTTTAAGGGGGCAGTAGTCGCTTTTTCTGGACCCCCTTCTCCCTCATGTTTAGCGTAATAGTTGTGACATTTTAAGACGTTCGTTCCGTTAGTTTGGCGATTTTGGAACCTTTCGCCTCATTTCTTTGTCAATATTTAGACCTTTCGTGCCAGTTAGGTGTCGAATTTTCCCAAGAGAGTGAGCGAGCCTGTAATGTTAGAAAGAATCGGCCTTTGGTCAAATTTATGTTGAAAGGGTGTCTAGGGGGTGTTTGCTAAAGCTTGATGGAGGTTTAGCAAGGAAGATTAAATATATATCAATAAATGAATATACCAAAAAACAAGCACTAACTCCTTAAACACGAACTGCATATATATAATGAAAGAACCTATTAATAATTACTAACAACAAATTAATAAACAATCAATTAATTTAATCTAAACAATTAATACCACCTGTATAAGCTCTCTCCAATCAAAAACAGTCATCAACAAACTGACTAACACACACATGTAGGACTTCATGTTTCAATCTGTGGAATACGTGCACACATATTTGGTGCACATGACCGTTTAGTTGTTGTTGTTGTTGTTCCCCAGGCTGTCTGGCCGAACAGCCCCAAGGTCTCGAGCAAGGCCATGGCCATAAACGAGCGCCCCCACAAAATCCTCACTGCTTACCACTAACAAAGCCCGGGTGACCGAAGCCACTCCAAGGCAGGGAGCTGAGGAAGGTGCGGAAACGCCCGGGAAACCAAAGCCCCACCCAAGGCCCTGTGCCCCTCAGCAATTATGAAGGGAAAGTTGAGGGGCAAGGGAAAAATGTGACGCTTTGGCTCCCAATCTGCCAACTTCTAGGTTGGCAGTAGGGAGGTCAATCCACGGAAACGACTCCGCCACTTGAGATCTAGAAGATATATAAGTAAAAGGAACAGTCAGAGTAAGCTATGGGTATGGCAGAGATCGCTCAGTTCTCACTCGGATAGACCAGCCCATCACCACATGACTAGAACCCAATCCTTTCAGCATCAGCTAGGAAAGGCCCTAGAAAGCCGCCTTTGGCGGGGGGATAGCTCCCCTATTTCAACTCCTTTCGGGGTTGGGCACCCGCCCTTCGGGGTTGGAACCCGCCCTTTAGTTGTTTATGACCGTTTAGTTGTTACCGAATATAATATATATATATATATATATATATATATATATATATATATATATATATATATATATATAATATATATATATTTCTATTATAGCTATTTACTCAGGCCCAATCCCCACTTTTCCCATTTGTATTTTTTGTCATTATTTTTTTGTTTTGTTTTTTTTTTTTTGGGGGGGGGGGGAAGGGGGGGGGGGCGACTCAAGACAGAGCAAGAACAGGGACAACACAAAACACAACAGAAAACTACGAACACACAAAAACAAAGCACAAATTCACACACATCTAGGTCAGGGGAGGTGTGGTGGAGTGGTCTTGCCACTGGCCTGGTAATCCAAAGGTCCCGGGTTCAAATCCCGATGTATCAATGGGAAGATATTATTGGGATGGAATTTGTGCTGTACCTAGTATCAGTGCATTACCACAAGCCCACCGAAACGTCAATAAAATACCCTCATTGTTCCCTGATTAAATAGCACTGTATGAATATTCCCATATTCAAAATATGCTATAGGGGTGCAATGCCTGGTGAGTTATCTGCTCAACAGGTGGCGTTGTGTGTGTGTAAGTGTGAGAGTCCGAGTGTAGGGGGTGAGACAGTGAAGCACGGGAACGAGGTGGCTTCAGAGATGGGGTCGTTTCGGGCCATGGATGAGCACTGCCTCATGTGAAGGCAAGATGGCAGGTGCTCGTTGTACTCGCTTCACATGTCTCACTCCCTAGACTGGAACAAGACCTCACGGGCTTCACTGTTCATTGTAAAGTGGTGAATGTTAAGGCTCTCAGCCTATGCCCGAGAGGAAGTAAGTTGGAATATAGAAAAAAAAAAAAAAAAAATCAGAAGACTCAGAGACCATGGTCACTATATATATATATATATATATATATATATATATATATATATATATATTATATATATATATTATACCAGGTTCTTGCTGGGGTTGATTGGATAAATTAGGTAGGTTCTACTTGACTGGAGAAGTTTAATTCACTTTAACACATGCACAGAAGGTAATAGAGGATAAATATAACACAACGTACATTCATATATTGTATTCACTACACACATATATCGTATTTCATTAGTAGATAATGGTTTATATATAATAAAAGACGCACAAACGAGGTTCCACAATATTCGATCACACTTAAGACTTTCCCTGTATATAATAGTTTAGAACTCCCTTCAATCGAGGTATGACACTGTTGACTCTTGGTGAATCGGGAACAGTGACCTACTCGGGCTGGTTCTTGCCAGAGTCACGAAGGCTAGTGTCACCCATCGTTCACTCATGCTGGACTCGGGCACAGACTCTTGTATGTGTGAACCATGCTTTAATCTCTCGCAGTAGTCCTGATCCTTTACACACACACACACACACACACACACACACACACACACACACACACACACACACACACACACACACGATAATATAATACGTCCGGTGTATGTGTTTTGTCTATTGTTTTGTTGCTTGTTTTTCTTCTTACGTTTTTTATGTCTTCCTTGGTTTAATGATTTTTTCCTCCGTTATTGGAATCTCCATGATTAACATATGTAGCATCCTATTTATCACACACACACATATATATACTGTAATTTCAATTTTTATCCCTTTCAAAATCCGATGACGCATTTCTTTTCTGTTTTCGGGCTATTATTTAATGATTTTATTCAGATTAGGAAGGGTATATGAGAATCAGAGGGTTAATTGAGATAGTCTGTACCCATATAGACTCTACAGATCCTTCCTAAACTGTACAACATCGCTTAATGATAGCCAGAAAACTGTCAGAATGCGTCATAATCTTGAAGGGGTTAATATTCTGGTTATTATTCATTAACCCTTTGAATACCAGCGACGTTTATTATGTTTTATTGTAGCTGTATTTAGACATTATGCAGCTTAGGAAGGATCTGTAGTAGTTAAAAGGGTTGGTTGATATAGTTTGAAGCCTTATTATTGCTAGAGGTCCTTCCTAAGCTAAAAAAAAATCGTCTTAATATAGCTAGAGTAAATTATAGCACACGTCGCTGGTACTCAACGGGTTAACCCCTTCTGTACCGGTGATATACTTTTCATTACTTTCTGGCAATTATTAGACGATTTTGTACAGCTTATGAGAGATGTCTACTCGTTAAAAGGCTACACGCTATCTATAGTAATCCTTTTAGCTACCATATATCCTTCCTAAGCTTCATAAAATCGTCTAAATGAAGCCAAAAAATATAGAAAAGACGTCGCCGGTACAGAAGGGGTTAAGGGGGCATGAGAGTATTTATTTGCTAATTTTTGTATTTACATATTAAGTTGGAGGGAGGTCTAGCGCGGAAACTAACCATAAATTAATTAATAGACAAAAAAAAAAAGCCACAAGCCCCTTAAACAGTTTTATTTTTATTCTTTCATTATTAGCATTAACAAGCCAATCTTTCTCTCTCTCTCTCTCTCTCTCTCTCTCTCTCTCTCTCTCTCTCTCTCTCTCTCTCTCTCTCTCTCTCTCTCTCTCTCTCTCTCTCTCTCTCTCTCTCTCTCTCTCTCTCTTAGCTACATGTGCTGTCCCCTTTCATTAAGGGGGATCACCGGTTTGTTTTCTCCTTTTGTCTCTTTCTCTGACTTGTATCCATTCAGCCAACTGTTTTAAGACGTTTATCCCCATCCAGGTGTCGATTTCTTCCTGGTGAGCGATAGCGAGCCAACATTGTATGAAGAAATCCGGCTTCGCCGGATTTTTTTTTCTATCCAATAATGTACACATTTAGCTTGCTGTAAAAAAAACACAAAACATATATATAAGAAATCGACACCTGGATGGGGATAAACGTCTTTAAAAAGTTGGCTGAATGGATAAAAGCCATGGAAAGAGAGAAAAGGAGAGAAAGATAAAAAAAAAAAAAAAAACGGTGACCCCCCCTTAAATATAAAAGCTGGTATTTACTGATGGCTCCCTCGAGGTGATATAATTTATACGGTTTTCGATAATAGCAAAGTAAAGTAATTAAGGGAACAGTGACTGCATTGTTGGCCTATTAAGGGGAGGTTTTTAGTTCGTTCCCTAGAATTCCATCAATCTTAAAATTACACCCCCTAGACCCCCCCTAGACCCCCTTTCAAGATAAATTTGTAAATTTTTCGGTAGAAAAAATGTCCCGGCTGAAAAGCCGGTTCCTCTTAAATTACAGGCTCGCTATCGCTCGCCAGGATAAAATAGACACCTGAATTGCACGAAAGGTCTTAATATGGGGTGAAAGTTCTTAAAAATCGCTAAACTAATGGGGTAAAAGTTTTATAATATCAAAAGCAATGGGGCTAAACATGAGGGAGAAAGGGGCCAAGAAAAAAATCCCTCCAGTGGAGATCTTCCCTTAATTAATGTATTCAGTTATTTTTGTTTTAGTTTCCTCGCTAGACATTCCTCAAACTTAGGAAAATCATCCCCTAGAACCCCCCCCCCCCCCACCCCACCCCCTCAAGATATATTTGTGCAGTTTTCGGTTCCTCTTATAATTACAGGCTCGCTTTCGCTTGTCAGGAAACAAATCGACACCTACATGCCACGATAGGTCTTAAAATTGACAACGAAATGGAACGAAAGGTCTTAAAATCGCCAAACTAATGGGGCTAAACATGAGGAAGAAGGGGGCCAGAAAAACGGACCCATCTCCCCTTAATAATAAATAATAACAACAATAACAACAACACTATGTATGTATAATTATACTCACATATCCATAACTGTGGGTGGCCGACTCAGAAAGAGTCCGAACAGAAACTACATTTGAAGTTCCAATTCTTGGGGGTCCGGGACAACTTTCGCGTTCCCTCGCCCCTAACTCGGTCTCGTCTTGTAGGTGACTTTTACAAGCAAGGAAAGGAGGATTCCTAGCCTCCTGCCCCAAGAAGGAAAAGTAGGATAGTAAAAGAAACAGACAGAAACGGCTAAGGTTGGGTAGAGGATGCCAAACCTCACTCTGGATAGGACCAGCCCCCACTCAATAATAATATAATACCAATAACAATATTGACAACATTGCCTGATTAGGTTAGTGAAGAAAAATATAGAAATTATTTACATAGGTTTACATAGACACACTGACCACACATACCTTACGATCCCAGCGAGGTGGTCAGGACTTGAATATTAAAGATAAATAACCCGTGAGTAAGAGAAAGTGGAAGGAAAGGATAGCACAGAAGATGGCTCTCTCTCCACCACCCTCCGTTCACTCCGGCAATTACCGTACATGAAGACAGTTGGAAGTGAATAACCTTGCAGATCTTGGAAACTGCCTGTAGGGAATTTATGGAAAGTTAGAAATGGAAAGGAAATTTCATGCAAACCTTCACCTGTAGTTATATATTTATTAAGGAACACTCCGTTCTTAACATTAAGCCTCCATTACAAACTCCCAATGTACTTGAATATATTAATGAAAGCATATGTTCCTCCCAGGATTCAAACTCTGGACACCACACCCAGAACATAAGCACTTAAACCATTACACCACCAACACAGTTAAAGGTTGAGTAAACGATTACGATTAATATCCATTTTCGAATTCTGGATATCAATCTAATCCTGTACTCAGACCCTATTGCATTATGGAAGCCTAATGTTTTAGTGAGAGGAAAGAACAATGAATGGGGCCAAGAACACTAAGGACCGGCCTCGCTAGACATAGTTCCTGAACCTATAGACATTAAGGATCATCCCGTCCTTAACATTAAGCCTCCATTACAAACCCTAATGTACTTGAATAAATTTAATGAAAGCATATGATCCGTTAGCTCTCTTCAACTGGAAGCAGTTTTCGTTACGAATACATCGTTCTATCAATGTGTTATTACCTATTCCGAGTATAATCTATTTCTTATTAAGTTCACCACATATAATAGTAAATGGTGATAGGCTGCCTGTGATCTATTTTCCTATTATGATGAATGAGTAGCGAGGGTCTAACCATAAGTCTCCTAGGTCTCCCTGGTTCACTCGTATCCGCCTCGGGGTGACGTATGTTTAGGTTATTTACGTCATAGGAAGTATACGGATTTTAGTTAGGGTTAAATAGTTTTAAATGAATCATCCTTAAAACAAAGGGTATTAGTAGCATGTGACTGTAGAGAGGTACGTACACTGTAGAGAGGTACGTACACTGTAGAGAGGTACGTTCACTGTAGAGAGGTACGTACACTGTAGAGAGGTACGTACACTGTAGAGAGGTACGTTCACTGTAGAGAGGTACGTTCACTGTAGAGAGGTACGTTCACTGTAGAGAGGTACGTTCACTGTAGAGAGGTACGTTCACTGTAGAGAGGTACGTTCACTGTAGAGAGG
>JBAKBP010031250.1:0-24673 GCA_037953745.1 Lithodes maja | reverse complement strand
GTGCAGTTAGGGATTTCGTCACAAATATCGTTCATCAGGTTCTGAAACGTGGCAGGTGCGTTCTTAAGCCCATAAGGCATTACGTTACATTGGTAGGTCTTGCCATCTACCACAAAACCACAAACTTGCTTAGCTCGGTCCGACAGGGGTACTTGCCAGTAGCCTTTTACAAGATCAATTTTAGTAAGGTACTTTGTATTCCCTATCTTGTCCACGCTGTCGTCAACTCGAGGCAAAGGGTAAGGGTTGGTAGTGGTCAAGCCATTTAGCCTACGAAAATCTATGCAGAACCGCACCTTGCCGTCAGGTTTTGGCTGCAACGTGACGGGTGATGTCCACTTCACATAACCTTCAGTGATCATCCCTCTCTCAACCATGTACTTTAACTCCTCCCGTAAAGCTGGCAACTTTACCGGGGGCACACGGTAGGGCACTGACTTGAAGGGCACATTATCACCGACGTCCACGTCGTGCGTTACCTGAGTAGTGAGACCTGGGTGTTCGGCGAAAACAGAGGGGTATGACCTGAACAGGCCTAGGACAGCAGCACCCTGGTGCTCAGGCAGGTGACTTACAGCTTGCCTAGCCTCTTGTTCAGTATTCCCCGCCCACTGTTCCGCGGAAATGACACAGTCCCAGCTATCCTCCTCAGCAGCATGACTGTCCCCACCTCCTTCTCCACCCTGGCCGCTGCAGGCCAGCACAGGGACAGTGAGAGGCTCTGAGGGGCGTCTCACATACTCTTTCATGAGGTTAACATGACATAACTGATGTTTTTTTCTACGGTCAGGTGTTGCAACGAGATAATCAAGGTCGGACAGTTTCTTAGCCACCACATACGGCCCAATAAACTTGGCAGAAAGGGGGTGTCCAGGCAAAGGTAAAAGCAACATTACCTCCTGACCCACCGAAAACTCCCGAAGCTTCACCTTGGCGTCATACTGGTGCTTCATGACCGCCTGTGCATTAACCAAGTTATTACCTGCCGCTGCCATGCAACCTATAAGTCTCTCCCGGCTCTCAAGGATATATTTAAGTACAGACCCCGGCTTCTCTTCGCCCTCCCAGATCTCTTTCACCATACTTAAAGGTCCTCTCACATTATGGCCAAAGACTAGTTGATTTGGACTGAACCCCAGGCTCTCTCCTGGGACTTCACGTGCAGCGAACAGAACATACGGCAGACCCAAATCCCAATCAGTGTCATGTTCTGCACAGTAACAGCGTAGCATACTCTTCAGGGTCGAGTGCCACCGCTCCAAGACTCCCTGACTCTCGGGATGGTAGGCTGACGACACTACAGAACATATACCGTGCAACTGAAGGGTTTGCTTGAACAATTTGGATGTAAAATTGCTCCCCTGGTCTGACTGCACCTCACGTGGAAATCCATAACGGGAACAGAACAATAATAAGTTTTTAACAACTGCCTTTGCCGAGCCGTTTCTCATGGGGTATGCGTCCGGGTATCTCGTAGCCACATCCATGATTGTCAACAGGAATTTATTGCCACTACTAGTAGGCGGGAAAGGGCCAACCAAATCTACTACAACTTTGCTGAACGGAGGCCCGGTGACAGGTATGGGAAACAAAGGTGCCTTCGGGATTGTCTGGTTAGGCTTCCCCGTTGTCTGGCAGGTCGCACACCCAGCCACCCATGCACAGACATCAGCCTTGACCCCAGGCCACCAGAAAAACCTGCCCAGTGCCGCCAATGTTTTTGTTACCCCCAAATGACCCGACACCGGCACATCATGCGCCAGACACAATAAGGACTCTCTATACTTATTTGGAACAACCACCTGGTCTACTACCCTCGCACCGCCCTCCCACTTCGATTTGGGGTCTAAAAATCTGCGGTACAATATCCTGTTGAGCCTAAAGAAATCTCCCGGCTTCGCATCCCCATCTTCCTCCAACTCTATGGCACCATTGCTATAACGAGCTAGGCTAGCGTCTTGCAGCTGCTGCTCACTAATGTCCCTGGGCGTCAATGCATCAAGATGGTTTTGTAATAAGACATTACCCCGGCTAGTAGGCTCTACTGCCTTAGTGGCTCTCGCTACAGCTCTTGCCTCACGCGAAGTCTTACCCAACTCTGCCTTGTTACACACCATATCTGGGCCAGAGTCAACTCCCGTGTTTATTATAGGTCCAAGTACCGAATCACCGAGAAGTGCAGCAGAATCAATGTCCCTTTTCCTGCCCTTAGCAACCTTCTCCTGATCCTTCCTCCACTGTCCCCGAGGTTGAGTGCTAGGCTGTGCAGGAGCCGCAGAGCGAGATCGGGTTACCACACAGGCCATCTTATCCTGTTGGCACCTCCCAACCCATTCCCGATTCTCACCATCCACGTCGGCCGCCCTCTCGGCAACGACTAAGGGTTGAGTCCCGGAAGTGGGCACCGCAAAGTCGTTGCCGAGAAGAAGGTCGACGCCCTCAACTGGCAAACACTCAACGATCCCTACATCCAGCTCCCTGCACACCTCTCCCACTCTCAACTCCAACCTCACAAGTGGGTATGACCTCGTAGCATTTATACCCTGCACCACAACAACTCTGGCCGCATTTATCGGTTTCCCTGTGAAGTTCCTCAACAAAGTTTGCGAAGCCCCCGTATCCCTCAGCAAGTCAACCCTCCGTAGTTCACTCCCCCAGCTCACAAACCCGTGCCCCCGATGGCTACAGAAAGTGTCCCGGACAGGTGTCGAGCCTACCGTACGCTTCTTTACCGCGTGTGCCTCAGCTGCTGACAACCTACCCCGGGCAGTTGCTGCAGCCTTCAGAGACACACCGATACTGTGAACCAATGACACCGGCTTAGCGGGAGTGTTACTAGGGCACTCACGTGAATAATGGCCTAGCTTCTGACATTTGTAACATTTCACATCCCCAATGGGCTTCTTCCCTTGTGCGGGCGAAGAAGGGGCCTGACCTTTAGTAAACGGGAGAGGCTTGTGTTTGTAGGTGTTATTAGGTGCAATGCATTTAGTGTGGTTATGTGTGTCATAGGATTTGTTATTATCGAAAACTCTGGTGGGTGGGGTATAGCGCCCCTTCTGCCCTGACTCAGCCCTCTGAGCGGCACCGCAACCACGAATCAATGATAATCTGAAGTCTGCCATCTTGGCAGCCTCCTCTACTGTCTTGGGACATTTTTCCTTAATGTTCAGCGTTAGATCGGTTCCAGTACATTTGTAAAACTGTTCCAGATAGAAAAGTTGCTTAATTTCCTCAGCCGACTCTGCGTGCTCGGACCGAAACCAGTTATTACATGCATCTGTTAAGTCCCGTGCGTGCTCCATAAAACTGACGTCGCTCTTCTTATTCACGCCACGGAACTTCAATCTATAAGTTTCGGGTTGCAGTTCGTAGGCCCGGAGCACAGCCTCCTTCACCAGTCCATACACGACACTCTCGTCCAGTGACAGTGCATCGTAGGCTTTCAACCCCTTACCCACTAGACGTGATGAAACTAATGCTGCCCATTTAACCTCCGGCCAGTCATACTCACGACACTTCTTTTCGAAACGAGCAAAAAACTCAGTCACTGCTGTCTCATCAAATGCGGGTACTAACTTAATTAAATGCGAAAGTGAGTCTGTAACCCAGTGCCCACCACCGAGATGACGCCCCGTGGTCTCTACTCTAGACTTCTCGACATCCATTTCAGCCTGGTACCTGGTTGCATCCTGATTGGCTTGGATTCTAGCAACCTCTATGCGTTCTATACTAGCCTGTTGTATCTGAGTCTCCTGCAGCTTAATCCGTTCTATACTAGCCTGTTGTATCTGAGTCTCCTGCAGCTTAATCTTAGCTAGTTCTAGCTGAAATAACATCTCAGGAGACAGGCCTGGGGGGGGAGAGCACAAAATGGGGGATCCACACCGAGACGTGTTTACGGGTAAGCCAGCTTGCCATTGAGAACCCTCCTGCTGCATCGTGCTAAGACTCGCTGGCTGAGGGCCCAGCTCAGGGGTAGAGTGGAATGGAGGCTTGGAGGGAACCCCCCAAGACCCCACTCCACCCACCGCCCCATCGCCATCACCCAACAAACATGCCACCAAATTCTTCTTGGGCCAACTGTCAGGACAGTCCCGCCCCAAAACCGTGGCTAAACAGCGAAGACCGTAACAATCAATAGCCTGCAGGCGCTGTTCGGTCAAAGGTGTCTGCAAAAATGCCCGGGCATCCCTCTCTCCACTTATAACACTCCCCTCCCTAAACATCTGTTGTACTTGCTGGTTACTAGGCTGTACCGTGTTATCCTCCCCCGTAAATGATGAGTCATTAGACATAGTGCTGGTTATACAATTGCTGTTCATAAAAAAAAAAAAAGTGCTTATTACTAATTGCAGTCTCGACTCACAAAATGTTAAAGATGCTTGAATGACTCTACTCTAGACACCCCCAACGAAACAATCTGCAAGTCCACCAATACAATAATGACACAATAAAAATTCCTCCAATATGCAAGAAAATTCTAGCCAGCTCTACTAGGTAGCATAGAATAGTTCTCCAAAAAACATGTGATAGGATACTACTGAATCTTGTGCAAGGTCGCCATTTTGTTACGGCTGGATCGGCAATACATATTCGGGATTCTTGATCGTAGGACAGAAATGGCTTATGTGACAACGACACGCTCGATTCCAGTCCCAAATACTATATGCTCCAGACAACAAAAGCACCAACGCCCTACAGAGTTATCGTCTATGGTAACGAGGTACCTTAACTCGGCGAAAGTGTACAACAGGGGTAGGCTATGAGGCTAAACTCCCTCAGACATTTATAGGTTACGTTATTACTAAAGAAATGCAATACTCAAGAAACTACGTTAATATTAAGCCTCTAATAATGTAGAATAGAAGCAGGCTAAAGGTATGACAGTGAAATGCTAAATGACAAATGTACACGCCTACTTGAAAGCGCGTGCACTAGAATAACTGTCCCCTACTAACATGCACTAGCATGTAGCATACAAGATGTTCATGATCCAGTAGATACCTAATAATACACATGGAAGGAACATAAATAGTAGTCACTTATTATAAGAATGAATCTATACTTGGAATAACTAAAAGGTTGCAGGCAACAGTACTGCGCCGGTAGCCTACTACCGCATAGGCTACTTCGCTTCTCTCACTCTGTCTCCCCTCTGAGTCTGTATGCGCCCTACGCAACAGAACTCCGGACACAGCAGCAAAACGACAGTGCAGTTAATTGATACATGAAAGTATTAATAGTGTTGTCTTGTGTGTGAGTAATGTGTATTGTAAAGTGTTACATACCTATACTTAAAGAGAGCTGCAATGCATAGTAAAATAAAGATATAACCCACTCATCATCCCCATGTGTTCTAGCTAGCAGGCCAAGTCACAGGAACAACGAGTCCCAGCACCGAAAGCGAGAACCCAGGAAAAGACTGCAGAGAACACAAGGACAGATAAATTACGTTACTCTACTATACCGGCACTACGAGCGAGCTGTAGTCTCTGGTACTGCACTCGCTCCTGGCTCGGTAGGCAAATCAAGGCTAAGTCCTCGCCCCTCTACAGACAACTCCTGGGCATGGTCGGGCTCTTACACATGGCACTAGTCTAGTCACAAATTGGATGATGAGCTGGGCATATAACTCGTGAACATGTAGAACGTTCACCAACTATCCTCATCAAGAAGATCGCTGTTCACATTAACCCCTTAAATCTAATACATGTAAATATATGCTTGTCCTAAGAGTAATACGAGAGGTGAGTGCTGAAACTCCTTTAGGACCTCAAGGGAAGGGTATGCATTTAAATAGAGAGAAGAATGAAATGAGAGTAAGGTCGTCAGAGAGAAAGAGTGCAACCGTGAGAAATTGGGAGAGAGGGCAAGGGATGTTAGAATCTCAAAGGTTCTAGGCAACCTGATCATGGAACACACAGCGAGCCTCCAGGCAATGTGCAGCACGACAACATGGGCAGCCCAGGCAGCATAGGCAGGCGGCAATGGACTACCAACCCTGTCGTACCTAGCTATAAGCGCAGGGCTGCCAACCGGTCCATACGTCTGGCAACCACCCCCCCGGCAGCGTGGCGCATTGCTACCCTCTCGCTCTGAAGTCTAACTCACTCTCTCTCTCTGAATTCCCATTGTCTTATCTATCAACTTCTCTATTGATACTACATATTAAATGGAAGGTCTCGACATGGCTTAAAACAAAACCCACCACTGGTTAGCACATGACGAGACCTTTGCAGAGATACAAAGAACATAGTTATACGTTGTCACACTCAATATAAGCAGCCAGCACGGTACAGCGGTAAAGCGGTACCGCACCGTGGCGGTACAGTGGAGTACCAAGGAGTACAATCAGGTTAAGTTGCCACGCACTGGGTGCGTCACAATGCTGAGAAGAATTGATTAAGTTAAATGTTTCTAAGTGGTTTCTCATTTTCCTAGCAATAATTGACTCTAGTAGCTTTCCTATGATTGAAGTGAGACTAATGGGACGGTAATTGGATGCTATTGATTTATCACCTTTTTTGAAAATCGGAACTACATTTGCAAGCTTCCAAGCTTCTGGAACTATACCTGTTTCTAATGAATTGTTAAAAAGAAATGTTAATGGGTAACTTAACTCATCTCTGCATTCTTTTAATACTCTAGCATATACCTCATCGGGACCAGGCGATTTATGAGGTTTCAGTCTGTCAATTTCCTTAAGCACATCATTTCTACTTATAGTAACCGTACTTAACCTATTTTCTATACTATCGCTATATAACTTACGGACTTCTGGAATCTGTGCCAAATTTTCATTAGTGAAAACGGATAGAAACTGACTATTTAATGTACTGCACATTTCTAAATCATTTTCTGTCATTTCTCCTATCGAAGTTTTAAGGGGGCCTATTTTATCTCTAACTTTAGATTTATATAGCTGGTAAAAAGCCTTAAGGTTATTTTTTGAGTCATTGGCTATCCTGATTTCATAATTTATTTTGTCTGTCCTTATACCTTTTTTAACCTCTCTTGATAGATTCTGATAGTAAGCAAGTAGGTGAATTTCGCCTTTCTTAATTTTTCTATATATTCCTCTCTTTTTTCCTAGAAGGTCTAATAGTCTATTATTCATCCATTTGGGTTGGTTCTGTGTTTATCTAAATTTTCTTTTGGGGATATATTTATTTTGCGCATTGTGGAGTGAAGAAATAAAATGATTATATCTATCTATCTACCTATCTATTGCCTGACGCCGTGATCCCCGAAGGGGTGGCCACGAACGAACCGCCCCCATGCACCTCTGTCCCCAGTCAGTTGACGCCCCTCCCCACAACCAGCACCGCCTTCGTTCATGTAGTTCCTCACTCCATCCTTCCACCTCATATTCGGTCTACCTCTCCCCCTCTGTCCCTCCACCTCGCTCTCGTACACCCTCTTACTCATTCTCTCGCTTTCCATACGTTCCATATGGCCGAACCATCTCAAGTTGTTCCTTTTCACACTTTCCAGCACATCTACCTCCACACCACACCTCCTTCTTACTTCCTCATTAGTCTGTCTATCCCTCCATGTAACTCCGCACGCACTCCTTAAGTAATTCATTTCCACTGCACTCACTCTTGGTCTGAGTCTCTCAACCAACGTCCATGCTTCGCTTCCGTAAGTCAGTGTCGGGATTACCACACTGTCATGCAAGGACTTCTTCACTTCCATACTGACCACCCTATTTCTTGTTACTGCTTTTAGCGTTCCTACAACCCTCTTCCCCTGTTGTACCCTCTCCCGCACCTCTTCATCCATAGTCCCATCTTTACTCAACACACTGCCCAGATACTTAAAAGAGTTGACGATCTCCATAGCCTGACCGTTCAGCTTCACCTCACACTCTGTGACTTCACCCCTTTCGAAGACCATAACCTTGCTCTTCCCCGTATTTACCTTCAAATTCCGTTTTTCGCACACTGTTCCAAACTCATTTACCAGACCCTGCAACTCCCATTCATTATCACTCATCAGAACTGTATCATCCGCAAACAGCAGTATAGGTAGCTTCCACTCAATTCCCTCCATTTTCAGCGATACACCAACATCCACTGCTCTTGATAGTATTTCTTTCATAACTCCATCCATATATACAGTAAACAACCACGGGGACATCACACACCCCTGTTTCAAACCAACATTCAGGTCAAAGAACTCGCTCTGCTCACTCTCCACACGTACTGCCGCCTTTGCACCCTCATACATGCTCTTCACTGCTTTCAGCAACTTGCCCTCTACTCCGTATATTCTAAGTACTTTCCACAAACCTTCTCTATCCACTCTGTCATAGGCCTTCTCCAAGTCCATAAAGGCAACATACACCTTTTGTTTCTTCTCCAGATACTTCTCCACAACACAATTCAGGGTAAAAATCTGATCTACACATCCTCTTCCCTTCCTAAAGCCTCCCTGCTCGTCGCCTATCCATTTCTCCGTTCTCACTCTCACTCTCTCAATCACTACCCTACTGTATACCTTCCCTACTACGCTTAGAAGACATATTCCTCGGTGGTTACCACACACTCCTCTTTCCCCTTTGCCCTTATATAGGGGGATTATTATGCCAGTCTTCCAGTCATCGGGTGCACTCCCCTTCTCCCATGCTAGTTTGCACATTTTCCATACCCATTCTATCACTATCTCACCACCATACCTCAACATTTCCCCACACACTCCATCTGTTCCTGGTGCTTTCCCCAACTTCACTCTTTTCATGGCTTCCCACACTTCTGACCTCCTGATCACCACCTCCTCCTCCACTACTTCTCTTCTTCTCCCTCCCATACCATATCCAGCTATGTTTGCTGGCTCTTCATTCCTTTCATTTAGCAACTCACTGAAGTACTCCCTCCATCTTTCGACTCTCTCTTGCTTCTCGGCTAGCATTCTCCCATTCTTATCTTTCACGCCCTTACTGTTTCCCTTGCTACCTTCCCTAACTTTCTTGACTTCTTTCCAGAACAGTTTCTTACTCTCCCTCCATTATACACTCAGATTCCTTCCAAATTCCTCATCTACTCTTCTCTTACTTTCCTTCACTACTCTCTTCACCACCCTCTTACTCTCCACGTACCTCGCTCGTTTCTGTCTCTCGGAATCTTCATTCCCTCTATTACCCAACCACTCTCTATATGCTTTCTTCTTTTCTTCCACAGCTATTCTTACCTCTTCTGTCCACCATGCTGTACCTTTCACTCCCCTCCCTCTTCTCCTCACTCCACACACCTCCTCACATGCTGCACAGATCTCATCCTTAAACACCTTGCTCATCTCCTCCACTTCCTCCATAACTTCCAGGTCGAACCCACCTAGTCGTCTTTCCACTGCTCTCCTGTACTCCTCCCTGACTTCCTCCTCCTGCAACCTCTCCACCCTCCTCACCATTCCACCCTCCTCTCGCCTCCCTCCCGCTCTCCTCACCCACTTCTTTTGTATCCTAACCTTAGCTACCACTACATAATGATCAGACAGACCCCCTCCAATACCCCTATACACCCTAGCATCCATCACAGATTTCTTCATTCGTTCATCCACACATACATAATCAATCAATGACTTTCGTTCCACCACTGTCTTATCCTTCATCGTCAACATCCGTTTCCACGTGTACCTGTGGATCATTCTGTGTCAGAAGAAGGTGTTGGCTATCCACAGCCTCCTCCCCACACATACGTCCACAAGTGCACTACCATTCCCATTCACCTCTGATGGTACCCCCCACCCTCCCACCACTCCCTCAACTTTCCTATCACCCACCTTACCATTCATATCCCCAATCAGAAATTATATGTAGCTGTCAAATTATCCTGAGTTAAGACAGGTATCTGAGAGAGAGTATGTTCATTAGCGCACCTGGGTCCACTTAACCCAGGAACTGAGGGGAGACTCTTAAGAGTTCCCCCGGCGGACTGCGGGGAGACTCTTAAGAGTGAGTGAAAAAAAAATCAACTTTTGACATCGAAAAAAAAAATATATATATTTTTATTTTTTTATTTTTTTATTTTTTTTGGGCCCCTGGGCCATGCAAAATCTCAGTCCTCTACCTCCCCTCCTTCCCCACTTTCCTCCTCTCCTTCAGTTACCACCTATTTTCCCTGTTATTCCCTTATTCTGAGGTATATTTTCGTGCTAACATTAGCGAGTTGCAAGCAGGGTGTTGTCATCACTGATGGCAAGCGAGTGCAAGAGAGAGAGAGAGAGTATCGATCGACTGTGTCTCAGTGGCCTTGGGGGAAATTGGCGGGAAATCAGCTTGCCTCACCCATACATTATACAACTCGCGGGCTATATCTCCGATTTTGACCATCCAAACGCTGTTTTCACTCGTTTTATTGCTGTTTCAGGTTAATACCTTTATAATCAACCCATAATAGGCGCATATGGATAAGTATTAATGCTATTAATGGTACAATGAATATTTTAGTGACGGAAACACCTCAAATACATGCGCACAGGGAGAGGTGTCTAATTACCCCCATGCGCACTTCAGAGGTTAATAGTTTAACCATAGGATCGACTCTTAAGGCTCTTCTTAATCCACCATAATTGGCTTTTCTGAAATCTGGGATAAGTGTCGTATTCTCTTTAGCCTTTCCTGTCCATTGTATGTTAAAATAAATTGATTTATGATCAATATATCCAAATATCCAAAGTAGAGTACTGCACTGCCCGTAGGAATTCTATCTATCTATCTATTGCCTGACGCCGTGATCCCCGAAGGGGTGGCCACGAACGAACCGCCCCCATGCACCTCTGTCCCCAGTCAGTCGATGCCCCTCCCCCCAACCAGCACCGCCTTCATTCATGTAGTTCCTCACTCCATCCTTCCACCTCATATTCGGTCTACCTCTCCCCCTCTGTCCCTCCACCTCGCTCTCGTACACCCTCTTAGTCATTCTCTCGCTTTCCATACGTTCCATATGGCCGAACCATCTCAAGTTGTTCCTTTTCACACTTTCCAGCACATCTACCTCCACACCACACCTCCTTCTTACTTCCTCATTAGTCTGTCTATCCCTCCATGTAATTCCGCACGCACTCCTTAAGTAATTCATTTCCACTGCTCTCACTCTTGGTCTGAGTCTCTCAACCAACGTCCATGCTTCGCTTCCGTAAGTCAGTGTCGGGATTACCACACTGTCATGCAAGGACTTCTTCACTTCCATACTGACCACCCTATTTCTTGTTACTGCTTTTAGCGTTCCTACAACCCTCTTCCCCTGTTGTACCCTCTCCCGCACCTCTTCATCCATAGTCCCATCTTTACTCAACACACTGCCCAGATACTTAAAAGAGTTGACGATCTCCATAGCCTGACCGTTCAGCTTCACCTCACACTCTGTGACTTCACCCCTTTCGAAGACCATAACCTTGCTCTTCCCCGTATTTACCTTCAAATTCCGTTTTTCGCACACTGTTCCAAACTCATTTACCAGACCCTGCAACTCCCATTCATTATCACTCATCAGAACTGTATCATCCGCAAACAGCAGTATAGGTAGCTTCCACTCAATTCCCTCCCTTTTCAGCGATACACCAACATCCACTGCTCTTGATAGTATTTCTTTCATAACTCCATCCATATATACAGTAAACAACCACAGGGACATCACACAACCAACATTCAGGTCAAAGAATTGCTTTTACTTATATATTGGGTGAGAGAGGTTGTTCAACCATAGAACCACGTTAAGGCTAGAAATATATATGTATAAAGGAAGTGTTCATTTGTTCGTGAATGGATTGTGATTAGTAACTTGTTTTGTTGATGATTGGCTGCCATTTACCCACTTTAATTGTAACAATTATACTACAATAAGTATAAGAAAATACAAATTACGTGCACAAATATTCCGTAAAACCAAACGCTGGAGGTCCGAACGAAAGCGAAGTCTTGGCTGGGGCAAGCTGTCCAAACGTGGCTGAACTCAGGTTCTGAGAATTCCCGCCAAAACCCTACACTTCCATTCATCCCTCCTGAGGACAGAGACCAGTTTGGGACGAGAGTTTTGGTTCTCCTTGCAGCTCAAAACACGATATATCAGCCAAATGTTTTTTCCCAATAACCACTTCCTTTACAGAGTTAGAGCGAGTTAAAAGCACCGTAGAAGCATCAAAATAGCTGATATATGGGGTACGGGCAATCTAAAATAACCCGGCTTTAAGGGGTTAAGTTAGTCTTTCTTATACTCAAGACTAAATTATGGTAGGTTATTATTAGCTTTTTTGGTTAGATATCTTTAATTAGGCTTAACTATACTAAGGTTCCCTTATTTTAGGTACAATATGATGTTTACATGAGGAAATATAGGTAACTAGTTGCCTGAATAGAAAGGGGTTAATAATTTAGTAGTGTCGATTTTAAAGGACAGAGTAGCAGTAAAGTCGTAAGTCAGAATAAATACTGTATATATGGGTGTAAAGATTAAAACATGACAGTATATATAATTATGTAAAGATATTATTTCAAATTACCCTTTTTGTTTTGCTGTGAATAATACTAAGATTATATCAAAATTGCTTACCCAGCCTTAACGTCATAATGTTGTTGCTATATTAATTTGTTAAACATATATTGATTTATTAATTTTATTATGTAAGCTATTATAACATATAGTCTACATAACTTAAAATTTATATTTTCTACTTGTTAGAGAATATTTCAATTGTGTGGAATTCGCAGTAATTTAGGTGTCAGTGGGACTTTTAATTTGTTTTTAATTCAGTTTTTTGTAACTTGCCAAAAACAAATTATACAATAAAATAAACAAATCAGAAAAGACATATCAAGACTTTCTTTTTTCTTTGATTACGGAGGTTCAACTACACTTATATTTCTAAAAAACAAAAACAAAAACAAACATCATTTTGATCATTAGCATCTAAGTTTTGTGTGTGTGAGAGAGTTACACAGAGTTACACAGATACTCAGACCACACAAACCTTGCGGTCCCGACTACAGTAGGTGGTCCGGTCTTAAAGGCCGCGTCACACACAGTACGTTAACCGGTGATCACAGCCGATCTTTTCAAAAATTTGAATTTTTCCAGAATCGCCTGACATCGTTTGTTATCGTCTAAAAAGATCGCCTCGAATCCTTGTAATCTAGGGGCGATTGGATGGCGCGGAAATTGTCGGCGATGATCGACCAAACGATAACAGTCAGATCGCTACTCAACAACAATAAGATTCATAAGATTCACTCGACCCTAGGTCGATCATCGCCCGATCACACCACAATACCCACACACGTTATTGTGTGTACCTACCAGATTATCGTGTGGCAGACACGATTGTCTCTCGATCAACACGATAACGTCCCTGCATCGGAGGCTGACCCATTAGCTCCCACGTCGATGTACATGAACCGGCACTTCGAGTCCGCCAGTGCCAGCAGAACAATGGAGTGGAACCCTTTATAGTTGTAGTAAAAGGATATAATGTTGGCAGGGGGTTGCATGGCGATGTGTTTGCCGTCGATTGCCCCTACGGTGTGTTGGAAACCCAGGTGTCGTGGAATCCTCTGGCGAATTCCTTCCACCCCTGCGGTGTCGTCGGGCACACGATGACCTCATCCATGTACTCCTCGATGATGTTACTAATGACTTTTGACAGTCACCGTAGCAAGAGGTTATGTTTAGGAATACGTACTAATGTACGATCCTATATTTATTATAAGGGTTAACTATTAACTCCAAGTAAGGAAGTCTAAACTCTAAAGGTGACTATCTGTTGATTGAAGATAGTAGGTTGATCTCAGCTCTCGTCCTCTGCTCGTTGATAGATAGATATTATGATAGATAAGTAATAGTAATGCCGCCTCCATCCCACTTATACCTTATACATCTATATAATATTTACGGTTGTCTGTGTGTCTGTTCTTAATAGGCGGCCGCAGTTTTGGACCTGGGGAACTGAAACTTTGCATGTGGGTGTCAATTGACCTGGGTCAGGTCATAGAGGGGGCGAGGCCACGATCGGAGGTTGTTTCGAGGCCGAAATTGAAAAAAAAGAAAACAATTGAAAAAATGGCCGTTTGGGGCAGAAGGAGGCCTCCGATCGAAAAGGTGTATGGAACGAAAGTTGTTCGCAGCCCCCCAAAATGGGGGTACCGATGAGGTCAGATCCAAAAATCGGAGGTCATTTAGCGGCCGAAATCGAGGTCGCCGTTTAATGAGGCACAGGGAGGTCGAGGCCGGTGATTATGGTAGTAGTAGTAGTATTGTGATGATTGTGGTAGTAGTGATTGATGATGGTGATTATGGTAGTAGTAGTGGTGGTAGTAGTGATGGTGATTATGGTGATTACCCGGGCAACGCCGGGTACCCCTGCTAGTGTTATATATAGGTAAAGGGGAAATTAAAGAATGTGGTATCCAAACCAATTTTGATATTTATTCAAGTAACAACTGAATTATTTGTACAGAAGTACTAAATATATAAGTAAGAGAGAATTCCCTATATTGAGAGGGAATCTCAGAGGGCTATGTTGTCGGCCCCAAGGTTCGTGTCTATCTGTCGGTCCACCTTCCCACCTAGCCTCACTACCTACCTCCTAGCACACCTCTAGAGCTCCTTCCAGTCATAGGATGAGGGCATGAGAGAGAGACACAAATGCACGTTGGCTTATAGAGCGTGAGAACGGTTTCTAACTCATGAATTTTGGAAGGGGGAAGTTAAAAAGAGTTTCAATGAATACCCCCTCAGAATGTATAGTCACCTGCATAAAGATCATGCATAGCAAATATACTACCTTAAAATTATATGAGAGATGTAAATAACGATTGCATAGTAAATAGTACAATCGTGAGATGTAATAATGATGGCCTCACAGGTTTCACGAACGACAATGGACAGGGTGTTGGGGGCCACTCGGAAGTTGAGACACAGGCTCTTGTATGCCTCCCCTGTGGCAAGGAAGTGGAGTGTTATGGCCAGACATAGACCGGGCTCCAGGGCCTTCCTCCATTTGGTGTCCTGCTTGGCGATTCTTGGTGTTAGCCGCTTGAGTATCTCTTTGAAGAGGTCCTCGTCCATCCTCAGGTAGTACTTGTAGGTGGCCTTGTCGGTGTTCAGGAGGGTCTTGAGCAGTTGATCATAGAGGCCTTAATGATCAATCCCTGAGATGACAACTACGAGGCTTGCGTTGTCTTCTACTGCTCCGTAACTTCCTCAACGAGATGGTGCAGATCAGCTGAATTCTGAGATTGTTTATCAGCATCTGGTTAAAGTTGGTTAATGGCCTCGACGTAGGCTTCGTCGTATGTCAGGCTGGTCGCAAGTTTTTTTGTTTTTGTTTTTTTTTTCTATGTGATTGAGGGAGGCAAAAGGCATAACTGCCTATAGCGAGTGCCTCCCCCATAGTTGAAAGAGTGACAGGGCCAAAATCAAGGGACGTTCGAGCCAAAATGCCTGGACACACTGAGTTTGAAGCAATTTAAGTCATAGGAAGAGGGAAAGACTGATTCTGGGAGAGAGTTCCAGAGCTCAGCTGTTGAGTAGAAGAAAGTTTGAGAGTAATGTTTCACTCTTGGGTTGGAGAGTTGCACAGAGTAGGGTGGGATTGAGTTGCAAGACGGGTACCACGTGCCCTACGTAAAGGAGGTGGTATGCACTGGGATAGCTCTGAGGAACACTGATTATTATAGTAGCGATAGAATAGCGAGAGAGATGCAACATTGCGCGGAGAGAGAGAGATTGCAGAGAGTTGGTGAGTGGACGGGAGTTAATGATACGAAAGGCCTTCCTTTCAACTTTGTCTAGGAGAGCGGTGTGAGAGGAACCTCCCCACACATGTGAACAATACTCAATACAAGGCGCACTATGCCCCTGTACAGAGCAAGAAGCTGTGCAGGGGAAACGAACCCCCTAAGGCGGTTGAGCACACCCAGCTTCTGGGAGGCTGCCTTAGCAAGACTGGTAATATGGTCCTTCCAAATGAGAGCAGAAGAAAAAGAGACACCAAGAATATTGAGAGAAGATGAAGGGTTGATTTTTGTATTGTTGAAGAATAAGGGATAGTCCGCTGAGAGATCCTGACGGGTAGATAGATGGAGAAATTGGGTTTTGGAAGCATTAAAGTTAACAAGGTTTTCTCTGCCCCAATTGGAAATAGTATTTAGATCAGAATTTAAGAGTTCTATGGCTTCATTACGTTTGTCGTTGAGGGATTGCTGGCTGGGGCGTTCTGAAAAACTAATGGAGTAGTGTAAGGTTGAGTCGTCTGCGTATGAATGGATGGGAATTAAGGTACAGTTAAGGAGATTAAGTTGGTAGAGGACGTCCATGTTGGCCTCCATGTTGACGGTAGGAGCTTCGGGGTAGAATGAATGGGGTGGCCACCCTCCCATGTATATATGGGGCGGTCATATGCTGTGCGGCAATCGTGTGCGTCGTACCAAGGTCGTACTAATCGTTCCACACTCGTGTGTATGTTGTTTACACTCGTGCGCATGGTGTGCGGTTCTTGTATGGCTATCGACCAACATCGGTGTTACCGTATGACGAACGTGTGATAGCCGAGTGAGCATCGTGGCCGGTCAACGTTTTATTCTACACCGATCGTGTTAGCAGCGTGTGTGTCGTGTGTGTATCGAGTGACTGTCGAGGGCTTGTCGTAAGGTCATCGTGTGGTGGCGAGGATCGTGCATCGGTGATCCAGTGATTCGTTTAGAATCGGCTAAAAAGTGCAAGTCATCCTCTATCGGCGGCTGTCGAGCGGCGGCCGTACTGTGTGTGACGCGGCCTTAATACTACTAGACAGGACAGTTTATAGTTGAAGAATAGGACAACAAAGAGAAGAGAAAGAGAGAGTTACTATACCTCTCAAGTGGCTTCTTCTTCTTATCTAGATTAAGCCTGTCCATGGTGGTCCAGCCCTTGACACCGTCCAGCCGGCTCACAGCTTGCATCACTTGTTCCTCTGCAAGCAAATTATACCCTTTGTATACCTTAATGGCTAACCAGGTCTGATGTAAGTAAGGCTGTTTCATAACAGAAGTTGAATAAGCTACAATATAACTATCAACAATACCCTTTATATATATCATGATAGTTAGTGATGACTGATAAAGACTACCATAAATAGAAGAGGAATAAGCTGACTACTACTAATAAAGATGGTAATTTAAGTTTTCTGCAACTCAGTTATTGGCATTATTGTGTCTGGACATGCTATATATAACTTACTATCTATTATATATTTCGTAAATCAATTATAAAGCATGCATAAATTATTAATATATTTATATATATATATATATATATATATATATATATATATATATATGTGTGTATATACTGTATAATGTGTATATGCAGTAAAACTGAAACAATGGAACACCAAGCTTTTGTCTATTCTCTCAAGTAATCTTCAGGGTAATACAAGAGTTTTTTTTTTCACCCATAGGTGGGTCTAAGGGGGGTTGGGGGGGGGAGGAAGGAGAAAGGTGGAAAAATGAAGGAAAGTATAAGAGTGAAAGTTGGCGGGCAGACCACCTTTCTATGTTGTTTTGTGGTGGGTAGTTTATGTTGTGTGCAAGTAGTGTAGTCTATGTTGTGTGCAAGTAGTGTAGTTTATATTGTGTGCAAGTAGTGTAGTCTATATTGTGTGCAAGTAGTGTAGTCTATGTTGTGTGCAAGTAGTGTAGTTTATGTTGTGTGCAAGTAGTGTAGTTTATGTTGTGTGCAAGTAGTGTAGTCTATGTTGTGTGCAAGTAGTGTAGTCTATGTTGTGTGCAAGTAGTGTAGTTTATGTTGTGTGCAAGTAGTGTAGTCTATGTTGTGTGCAAGTAGTGTAGTCTATGTTGTGTGCAAGTAGTGTAGTTTATGTTGTGTGCAAGTAGTGTAGTCTATGTTGTGTGCAAGTAGTGTAGTCTATGTTGTGTGCAAGTAGTGTAGTTTATATTGTGTGCAAGTAGTGTAGTCTATGTTGTGTGCAAGTAGTGTAGTCTATGTTGTGTGCAAGTAGTGTAGTTTATGTTGTGTGCAAGTAGTGTAGTTTATGTTGTGTGCAAGTAGTGTAGTTTATGTTGTGTGCAAGTAGTGTAGTTTATGTTGTGTGCAAGTAGTGTAGTTTATATTGTGTGCAAGTAGTGTAGTCTATGTTGTGTGCAAGTAGTGTAGTCTATGTTGTGTGCAAGTAGTGTAGTTTATATTGTGTGCAAGTAGTGTAGTCTATGTTGTGTGCAAGTAGTGTAGTTTATATTGTGTGCAAGTAGTGTAGTCTATGTTGTGTGCAAGTAGTGTAGTCTATGTTGTGTGCAAGTAGTGTAGTCTATGTTGTGTGCAAGTAGTGTAGTTTATATTGTGTGCAAGTAGTGTAGTCTATGTTGTGTGCAAGTAGTGTAGTCTATGTTGTGTGCAAGTAGTGTAGTCTATGTTGTGTGCAAGTAGTGTAGTTTATATTGTGTGCAAGTAGTGTAGTCTATGTTGTGTGCAAGTAGTGTAGTCTATGTTGTGTGCAAGTAGTGTAGTTTATGTTGTGTGCAAGTAGTGTAGTCTATGTTGTATGCAAGTAGTGTAGTCTATGTTGTGTGCAAGTAGTGTAGTCTATGTTGTGTGCAAGTAGTGTAGTCTATGTTGTGTGCAAGTAGTGTAGTTTATATTGTGTGCAAGTAGTGTAGTCTATGTTGTGTGCAAGTAGTAAGTAGTGTAGTCTATGTTGTGTGCAAGTAGTGTAGTCTATGTTGTGTGCAAGTAGTGTAGTTTATATTGTGTGCAAGTAGTGTAGTCTATGTTGTGTGCAAGTAGTGTAGTTTATATTGTGTGCAAGTAGTGTAGTCTATGTTGTGTGCAAGTAGTGTAGTTTATATTGTGTGCAAGTAGTGTAGTCTATGTTGTGTGCAAGTAGTGTAGTCTATGTTGTGTGCAAGTAGTGTAGTCTATGTTGTGTGCAAGTAGTGTAGTCTATGTTGTGTGCAAGTAGTGTAGTCTATGTTGTGTGCAAGTAGTGTAGTTTATATTGTGTGCAAGTAGTGTAGTCTATGTTGTGTGCAAGTAGTGTAGTTTATATTGTGTGCAAGTAGTGTAGTCTATGTTGTGTGCAAGTAGTGTAGTTTATGTTGTGTGCAAGTAGTGTAGTCTATGTTGTGTGCAAGTAGTGTAGTCTATGTTGTGTGCAAGTAGTGTAGTTCTATGTTGTGTGCAAGTAGTGTAGTGTATATTGTGTGCAAGTAGTGTAGTCTATGTTGTGTGCAAGTAGTGTAGTCTATGTTGTGTGCAAGTAGTGTAGTCTATGTTGTGTGCAAGTAGTGTAGTCTATGTTGTGTGCAAGTAGTGTAGTCTATGTTGTGTGCAAGTAGTGTAGTTTATATTGTGTGCAAGTAGTGTAGTTTATTGTGTGCAAGTAGTGTAGTCTATGTTGTGTGCAAGTAGTGTAGTTTATATTGTGTGCAAGTAGTGTAGTCTATGTTGTGTGCAAGTAGTGTAGTCTATGTTGTGTGCAAGTAGTGTAGTCTATGTTGTGTGCAAGTAGTGTAGTCTATGTTGTGTGCAAGTAGTGTAGTCTATGTTGTGTGCAAGTAGTGTAGTCTATGT
Organism: Lithodes maja; assembly: GCA_037953745.1. Classification (NCBI taxonomy): domain Eukaryota; kingdom Metazoa; phylum Arthropoda; class Malacostraca; order Decapoda; family Lithodidae; genus Lithodes; species Lithodes maja. The sequence continues at coordinate 5,108 of JBAKBP010031250.1, read as the reverse complement.
TGTGTGCAAGTAGTGTAGTTTATATTGTGTGCAAGTAGTGTAGTCTATGTTGTGTGCAAGTAGTGTAGTCTATGTTGTGTGCAAGTAGTGTAGTTTATATTGTGTGCAAGTAGTGTAGTCTATGTTGTGTGCAAGTAGTGTAGTTTATATTGTGTGCAAGTAGTGTAGTCTATGTTGTGTGCAAGTAGTGTAGTTTATATTGTGTGCAAGTAGTGTAGTCTATGTTGTGTGCAAGTAGTGTAGTCTATGTTGTGTGCAAGTAGTGTAGTCTATGTGTGTGCAAGTAGTGTAGTCTATGTTGTGTGCAAGTAGTGTAGTCTATGTTGTGTGCAAGTAGTGTAGTTTATATTGTGTGCAAGTAGTGTAGTCTATGTTGTGTGCAAGTAGTGTAGTCTATGTTGTGTGCAAGTAGTGTAGTCTATGTTGTGTGCAAGTAGTGTAGTTTATATTGTGTGCAAGTAGTGTAGTCTATGTTGTGTGCAAGTAGTGTAGTTTATATTGTGTGCAAGTAGTGTAGTCTATGTTGTGTGCAAGTAGTGTAGTTTATATTGTGTGCAAGTAGTGTAGTCTATGTTGTGTGCAAGTAGTGTAGTCTATGTTGTGTGCAAGTAGTGTAGTCTATGTTGTGTGCAAGTAGTGTAGTTTATATTGTGTGCAAGTAGTGTAGTCTATGTTGTGTGCAAGTAGTGTAGTCTATGTTGTGTGCAAGTAGTGTAGTTTATATTGTGTGCAAGTAGTGTAGTCTATGTTGTGTGCAAGTAGTGTAGTTTACATGTGTGCAAGTAGTGTAGTCTATGTTGTGTGCAAGTAGTGTAGTTTATATTGTGTGCAAGTAGTGTAGTCTATGTTGTGTGCAAGTAGTGTAGTCTATGTTGTGTGCAAGTAGTGTAGTTTATATTGTGTGCAAGTAGTGTAGTCTATGTTGTGTGCAAGTAGTGTAGTCTATGTTGTGTGCAAGTAGTGTAGTCTATGTTGCTGTGCAAGTAGTGTAGTCTATGTTGTGTGCAAGTAGTGTAGTTTATATTGTGTGCAAGTAGTGTAGTCTATGTTGTGTGCAAGTAGTGTAGTTTATATTGTGTGCAAGTAGTGTAGTCTATGTTGTGTGCAAGTAGTGTAGTCTTATATTGTGTGCAAGTAGTGCAGTCTATGTTGTGTGCAAGTAGTGTAGTCTATGTTGTGTGCAAGTAGTGTAGTTTATATTGTGTGCAAGTAGTGTAGTCTATGTTGTGTGCAAGTAGTGTAGTTTATATTGTGTGCAAGTAGTGTAGTCTATGTTGTGTGCAAGTAGTGTAGTCTATGTTGTGTGCAAGTAGTGTAGTCTATGTTGTGTGCAAGTAGTGTAGTTTATATTGTGTGCAAGTAGTGTAGTCTATGTTGTGTGCAAGTAGTGTAGTCTATGTTGTGTGCAAGTAGTGTAGTTTATATTGTGTGCAAGTAGTGTAGTCTATGTTGTGTGCAAGTAGTGTAGTCTATGTTGTGTGCAAGTAGTGTAGTCTATGTTGTGTGCAAGTAGTGTAGTTTATATTGTGTGCAAGTAGTGTAGTCTATGTTGTGTGCAAGTAGTGTAGTCTATGTTGTGTGCAAGTAGTTTAGTTTATATTGTGTGCAAGTAGTGTAGTCTATGTTGTGTGCAAGTAGTGTAGTCTATGTTGTGTGCAAGTAGTGTAGTCTATGTTGTGTGCAAGTAGTGTAGTTTATATTGTGTGCAAGTAGTGTAGTCTATGTTGTGTGCAAGTAGTGTAGTCTATGTTGTGTGCAAGTAGTGTAGTTTATATTGTGTGCAAGTAGTGTAGTCTATGTTGTGTGCAAGTAGTGTAGTCTATGTTGTGTGCAAGTAGTGTAGTCTATGTTGTGTGCAAGTAGTGTAGTCTATGTTGTGTGCAAGTAGTGTAGTTTATATTGTGTGCAAGTAGTGTAGTCTATGTTGTGTGCAAGTAGTGTAGTCTATGTTGTGTGCAAGTAGTGTAGTTTATGTTGTGTGCAAGTAGTGTAGTCTATGTTGTGTGCAAGTAGTGTAGTCTATGTTGTGTGCAAGTAGTGTAGTCTATGTTGTGTGCAAGTAGTGTAGTTTATATTGTGTGCAAGTAGTGTAGTCTATGTTGTGTGCAAGTAGTGTAGTCTATGTTGTGTGCAAGTAGTGTAGTTTATATTGTGTGCAAGTAGTGTAGTCTATGTTGTGTGCAAGTAGTGTAGTTTATATTGTGTGCAAGTAGTGTAGTTTATATTGTGTGCAAGTAGTGTAGTCTATGTTGTGTGCAAGTAGTGTAGTTTATATTGTGTGCAAGTAGTGTAGTCTATGTTGTGTGCAAGTAGTGTAGTTTATATTGTGTGCAAGTAGTGTAGTCTATGTTGTGTGCAAGTAGTGTAGTTTATATTGTGTGCAAGTAGTGTAGTCTATGTTGTGTGCAAGTAGTGTAGTTTATATTGTGTGCAAGTAGTGTAGTCTATGTTGTGTGCAAGTAGTGTAGTTTATATTGTGTGCAAGTAGTGTAGTCTATGTTGTGTGCAAGTAGTGTAGTTTATATTGTGTGCAAGTAGTGTAGTCTATGTTGTGTGCAAGTAGTGTAGTTTATATTGTGTGCAAGTAGTGTAGTCTATGTTGTGTGCAAGTAGTGTAGTCTATGTTGTGTGCAAGTAGTGTAGTCTATGTTGTGTGCAAGTAGTGTAGTCTATGTTGTGTGCAAGTAGTGTAGTCTATGTTGTGTGCAAGTAGTGTAGTCTATGTTGTGTGCAAGTAGTGTAGTCTATGTTGTGTGCAAGTAGTGTAGTTTATATTGTGTGCAAGTAGTGTAGTCTATGTTGTGTGCAAGTAGTGTAGTCTATGTTGTGTGCAAGTAGTGTAGTTTATGTTGTGTGCAAGTAGTGTAGTTTATATTGTGTGCAAGTAGTGTAGTCTATGTTGTGTGCAAGTAGTGTAGTCTATGTTGTGTGTTTGTTTTGTAGCTAGCTAAAATCTATGTTTGTTTGTATTCTTTATTTCAGTAAATATTTTTATTTATGTATAGCTGAGTTAATTATTTTTTCTAGGTTTGATATTTATTTACTGGTTGTTTTATTAATATATTGGGTCTGGTTCCTCTCTTTCATTTATAATTTTAGGCTACTTTTGAACCAGGTGTGATATCTGAGGTCGTGTTGTAGTTGTGGTATTCTGTTATAGTAGCGAAAGTCGGGTCTTGTAAGTGTTCTAGTCTGTTCCATATTTGTGTTGCTTGTTTGTGGATACTAATATTAAGGGGTAGAGTTTGTGTGTGTTCGTGTATCTGAATTGTTGTCATCGTGTTTGGGTAACGTTGGTTAGTGGCAAATCTTAGTGCTTTATTTTTTTTATTATTTGTAGTCGTCTGAGTTGTGTTTTACTCATTGTATGTGTAGGTATGGAGGGGTAGTCTAGGATTGGTAATATGAGCGTTTTTACTAGGTGTGTTTTTATTCTAGTGTTTAGAGCTGAGAAGCGGTATAATTTGTTTAAAGGGCATAGCGCATGTGGTCAGCTATGATGAGCTATCCTCATTATCATAAATGTTGGTGTACAGTATACCTCTTATGTGCAATAATAGTAGTCCGAGTTTCTTATAAATGTAAATATAAATAAATTAGTGTTTTGGACGGTGGTGGCGAGAGGCATTTCCGAGCCCCTCCTGACGTGTATTTAGGTATTGGGGTACCCATAGAATAACAGAATAGGTCAAAGAGTTTTAGGGGTCAGGTCAATGGCCACCATTTTGATTCTCAGTATCTCTGTTAACCTGTCAAGTGCAGGGAGACTCTTATGAGTTTTACCGGTCAGCTGCGGGAAGACTCTTATGATCCTAGGCCTAAATTTTTTTGTTTTTAAACCACCCCAGTAGCAATTGATTTTTTTTTTTTTTTTTTTTTTTTTTTGCCCCTTGGCCATGCCAAATATCACTCCTCCACATCCCCTCTTTCCCCCCTTTCCGCCCCCCCCCCCCTTCAATTATCACCTATTTTCCCTGTTATTCCCTTATTCTTAGGTATATTTTCGTGCCAACGAAAGCGAGTTGCTAGCAGGGCGTGGTCATATGTGTTACCAAGCGTGAGAAAGAGAAAGAGATAAGGAGAGAGACGTCAGTGTCGCTCCAGGCATCGTGAGGGGTGGATGTTGGCCAGGCTGGCTCACACTTGATGAATGTAACTCTCGCTCTCATTTCGTGATTTTGACCAGCCAAATACTGTTTCCACTTGTTTTATTGTTGTAACAGGTTAATATCTTCATATTAAACGTAAAATAGACGCATATGGATAAGTATTAATGATATTTATGGTAAGATAACGAGTTTAGTGAATGGAAACAGTGAAATAGGTCCGCACAGGGCTATGGTGTAATTCCCCCCACCCCCCCCCCCCCCCCCCCTTGCGCACTTCTTAGGTTAAGTACTCCATGCTTGGAAAGCAGTTACAAAGATGGACAGATATTTATTATAGAGGTATGATAAATTGTATGAGCAGCATAAGCTTAATAATGAAATGTAGAAATAATGGCAACCTATCAAATAATGCACTGTGAAAGTGAAAATCAAGATGGAATATTTTGATACGTTGGCCGTACTCTCTTGTACTAGAGTACCTGTGTATACCGTTAGGGCAAGATCTCCTCTACACAGGCCGATACTATTGGTGTTGCCATATGGATAGAGCTGTCAATACGTATTTATTTATGATTAACGAGACCAAACTATGAATAATTGCATTGCTAGATACTTAAGGATAGACAAATTTTACACTCACGTGATATATATATATCAAATACTGCCTTCACATTCCTTCATCATGTATGAAATATATCAGGGTAGGTTAGCTAAAGGCAATATGAAAACATATTCGAAATTCGCGGGCTAATTCCATTATCATTAACACAAGAGAGAGGCGACAGGGGTTGCCATCAACTTTCTAAGCTTAAAATATCTCGGTATTAGCTACTATATGTTCGTAAAGTTTAAGCCAAATAAACTGTTCTTGAGTATTATTTCGGTGTTATATGTACCCTCTATTGTTTCCTTGCATGTGATATATGAACTCTGACGTCCCAGTCTTGAAAGAACTCACCTTTACTAATACGTTAAACCTGAATAAAATCAGGGCATAAC
>JBAKBP010031249.1:0-24676 GCA_037953745.1 Lithodes maja | reverse complement strand
CCTACCCACTCACCCAATCCCCCCCCCCCCCACACACACACTCACCCCTCATCCACACCCACACTCTCTCCCCCACCCTCACACATACAGTCCCTCACCCATACTCGCCCCCCCCCCCACTACACACACACACACACACACACACACACACACACACACACACACACACACACACACACACACACACACACACACACACACACACACACCCCACCCCACCCAAACACTCCCCACCCCACCCACCCACCCACCACACACTCCCTCTCCACACACTCACCCACCCGTTCATCAACAAACCGCTTAAAATCTAGTTACCAAATACTGTACGGCCGGGCTAATTGGGTCGGCGAGCTGTTTGTAAAATGTGAACAACTGTACAAAACATAATTTGATCTTAACGCATCTAGTTTACAGGGTTGGGTTATGTGTGCACGCTCGGCCCATTAGTTTGACGATTTTAAGACTACGCGCCATTTTTTGTCGATTTATTCCTGGCAAGCGATAGCTAGCCTATAATTTTAAGAGCAACCGGGACATTTTTCTACCGAAAAATATAAAAATTTATCTTTGAAGGGGGTGCCTTTTTTATACAGTATATATAGCTTGATGGAGGTCTAAGGAAACTAAAACAATAAGATAAAACTATAAGCAAATAAATACGCCCATCTCCCCTTAAAGATCAGCGGTTTGTAAAAGGTGAGGTACTGTACACACCATTATTTGACCCTAACGCAACTAGTTTACTGGGTTGGGTTATGTGTGTGTGTGTGTCGGCAATTGACCCCTTCCGAATTTTGGGCTATAATTATTACAAACACACACACACACACACACACACACACACACACACACACACACACACACACACACAGAGCTGTATTTTCAGCTCATGAGGCTGCCATTCTTTAATAAACCGTTTATTATTATTATTATTATTATTACAGTGGGTGGCCAAAGTCAGTATATAGGTTTTTAGCTTTATATATTTTTATTCACAGTAAATTGGGTTTATGGTGAAACAAACCGTCAATTGGCATATTCTACACGCAGAGGCAAAATGTGGGGTCCCCGCAACCAACGCATTTTCTAGAATAATATCATAAATGTGGCATGCTCACTTTTTCGCTGTTTTTCGGTGTGTAAAATTATTTTGTCCATTTGTTATAATTCGCTGCCGGAAATAAAAGCTGTGAGAGTATGTGTGTGCTGTTTGTATTCTTTTATGTTAATGAGAGCAAGAAAAGCCCATCTTCACTGCTTTGGGATTTGTGAGCGTATATTTTGTAAATTGTAATATATTGATGAGCGAAACTATAAGAAGCCCCAGAAGGCACAACTACTGACAATGACAATCGAGAAGTCTTTAACATCCCTGGCCTACAGTCTGAAGAGCATTACCACCTTCCTCAACTTGAAGGAGTTGGCGACTGAAGCCCCATCCCCTTCATAGAACAACTAGACTAACCGTCTTCAACATCCTTTGAGCTTCATTCTGGGAATTCCCCACTTTCCAGATCACAGAAGGATTGGCAGGCAAAGCCATACCCTCTGATGAGACCAAGCCTGACAGTCAGCATCCCTGGAACTACATTCTGGGGATTCCCCACTTTCCAGATCAACCCTTGAGCTTCGTTCTGGGAATTCATCGCCTTCCGGATCACAAAAGAGATAGTGGCCTGAGCCGCAGCTTCTGATTGGCCCAGCCAGACAGCTAGCATCCCGAGGTCTACGTTCTGGGAATACCATCTTTCCAGATCATCCCTTGAGCTTCGTTCTGGGAATTCCCCGCTTTCCAGATCACAAAGGAGTTGGTGGGCGGAGCTGCAGCTTCTGCTTGGTCCAGCCGAGACATCAAGACAGGCCTCCTAAGCTGGGGCAGGGCCTTATAAACCCCAGATCCACCAAGTGACAGGCAGAACATCTGGAACTCACCTGGAGCTCAGACTTGGGATCTTTCAGCAGCCCCTCCCTACTCCAGACACAGCACCAGCAGCAGCAACCTAGTTGTCCCCTTCCGAAGACACAGCAGCTCTCCAAAAGACAGAAGGACTCCAGTAAGTGAGGCCAGCTTGGTGGATGGCACTGGCGACCTAAGGGGAATTTTGAAAAGTAAAGGTAAAGACAAAAGGGCTGACAACCCTCGTATTGAGAGAGTATTTATCAACTCCCTCTTGCCTGCTACAGCCACCACTGGACTCGCCTCTGATGACAGTGTCTAGAGGTTAAGGAGCTGAAGAGTTTGATCTGTTATGGTATTAAGATCAACGCAGACGACTACATTGAGCAGGTAATTTAGCACTAGAAAGACGAGCTAACACAAACACCGGGTACTTGGGCCAAGGATTCCCCACCCAAAATCTCCCACAGGTATCTGACGAATTAGTTTTCCTGCACCGCCTGATGAAGGAACTGCCCCTGGCTTGGACCTGACAATGTAGCTGCCCTGCGCTGCCTGACGATGAAGCTACCCTGCTTTACGACGTAATAGGTCCAGCCATTTCAGCAGATGACGTCCGAGGCCACCTGGTTCGGGCAACTGCCCGGCTACTATTCCTATTTGCAAATTTGTATCTATTTATGTATTTTTGTAATTATTTTATGTATCAATTGTTTATATAAATAAAACTATATATCGTGTACTTTGTTTGTGTAATTCCTCTCCAGTCAAATACTCCTGATATGCGCCTTAGTAATATTGGCAATTTATAAACGGTATATACCTACCGTACCGTATTCGTATACTGTATTTATATATATTTATTATGTTATATATATATTGTAGGCCTATTTTTTTCGGGAAGAGGGGGTGGGGGGGTCTACTGCATTTTGTCTTTATGCACGCCACAACTTCTCGTTTGACTGATGTTGTGTTGCTATGTCGCCCTTCGCAGATTCAGAAAACCTTTCAACATACGATGCGTGCAGATAGGTTACTCTAATCCAGTGAGGCAAAGAGGAAGGGACAGATCTCAAAGCTTTATTCGTTAAAGGGATTACTCGCTCTCTCTCTCTCTCTCTCTCTCTCTCTCTCTCTCTCTCTCTCTCTCTCTCTCTCTCTCTCTCTCTCTCTCTGTTTGCGATAACTTTTGTAGCATGTTTTATATTTCATATGGCTTTGTATGACGTGTGTATGATTGCGTCTGTGTGTGTAGCCTACGTGTATTTGTATAACGCGTTTATGTGTGATTGTGTGTGTGTGTTCGCATAAGTTTTGTAGATGTCTTGTAGATTTTTCTACCGACAACATGAACAAAATTATCTCGAAGGGGGTGTTTGGGCTATTTTGTAAAGCTTGAAGGTCTAAGAAGCAAACTACGGAGAAGACAAAAAATATATATACCGGTATATATACTGTACTGTATATATACAATGAATAAAGAAACTATAATATTATGCTCGTGGCCAAATGAGGCTAAAGGTGTGTGTGTGTGTGTGTGTGTGTGTGTGTGTGTGTGTGTGTGTGTGTGTGTGTGTGTGTGTGTGTGTGTGTGTGTGTGTGTGTGTGTGTGTGTGTGTGTGTGTGTGTTAATGCGGATCGTGTTGATTAACAATAAAAGCCTTTTAAATGTCCGTGTACTCGGTTACGTGTCATAATAAGCTGGAAGTGTCGTGTTATGATAACAGTGTGCGGTTTTAATTACGGGAAAAGTATGCCGATCTCTGTGCCTCTTTGGTTGTATGCCAGAGTTCATTAAGGGAGCCCACCTCGCTTTTTTCTCTTTCTCTCCCTCTCTCTTTGGCTTGTATCCATTCAGCCTACTATTTTAAGACTTTTACCCCCATCCAGGTGTCAATATTTCCTGGCGAGCGGTATATATATATTTTTGTTTTGACAGCAAGCTAAATTTGTACATTTTTCGATAGAAAAATATTTCCGGCGAAGCCGGATTTCTCCATACAATGCTGGCTCGCTATCGCTCGCCAGGAAAAAATCGACACCTGGATGGGGATAAATGTCTTGAAACAGTTGGCTGAATGGGGTCGAATGGATACAAGCCAGGGAGAGCGAGAACAGGAGAAAAAGATACAAAAAATAGCCGGTGACCCCCCCTTAAATATTCCTTTGACACTGTAAGTAGTTAAGCGTTATGAATTAATAGTACCGGTTGATAATAAAACAATAATATCCAGCAAGCATAATATATATATATAGTGTAATAAATAATGTTTAATGTACAGTATGAATTAATTATATACAGTATATATATAGTTTTGTGTTCTGGACGAGTAACATAGCCGAGAGAAGCACACAATCGCCCAAGAAAATTATAAACAACATATATTGAAGAAGGGCCATACACACACCTAATTGAAGAAGGGCCATACACACACCTAATTGAAGAAGGGCCATACACACACCTAATTGAAGAAGGGCCATACACACACCTAATTGAAGAAGGGCCATACACACCTAATTGAAGAAGGGCCATACACACACCTAATTGAAGAAGGGCCATACACACACCTAATTGAAGAAGGGCCATACACACACCTAATCATTGAAGAAGGGCCATACACACACCTAATCATTGAAGAAGGGCCATACACACACCTAATTGAAGAAGGGCCATACACACACCTAATTGAAGAAGGGCCATACACACACCTAATTGAAGAAGGGCCATACACACACCTAATTGAAGAAGGGCCATACACACACCTAATTGAAGAAGGGCCATACACACACCTAATTGAAGAAGGGCCATACACACACCTAATTGAAGAAGGGCCATACACACACCTAATTGAAGAAGGGCCATACACACACCTAATTGAAGAAGGGCCATACACACACCTAATTGAAGAAGGGCCATACACACACCTAATTGAAGAAGGGCCATACACACACCTAATTGAAGAAGGGCCATACACACACCTAATTGAAGAAGGGCCATACACACACCTAATTGAAGAAGGGCCATACACACACCTAATTGAAGAAGGGCCATACACACCCCTAATCATTGAAGAAGGGCCATACACACACCTAATTGAAGAAGGGCCATACACACACCTAATTGAAGAAGGGCCATACACACACCTAATTGAAGAAGGGCCATACACACACCTAATTGAAGAAGGGCCATACACACACCTAATTGAAGAAGGGCCATACACACACCTAATTGAAGAAGGGCCATACACACACCTAATTGAAGAAGGGCCATACACACACCTAATTGAAGAAGGGCCATACACACACCTAATTGAAGAAGGGCCATACACACACCTAATTGAAGAAGGGCCATACACACACCTAATTGAAGAAGGGCCATACACACGCCTAATTGAAGAAGGGCCATACACACACCTAATTGAAGAAGGGCCATACACACACCTAATTGAAGAAGGGCCATACACACACCTAATTGAAGAAGGGCCATACACACACCTAATTGAAGAAGGGCCATACACACACCTAATTGAAGAAGGGCCATACACACACCTAATTGAAGAAGGGCCATACACACACCTAATTGAAGAAGGGCCATACACGCACCTAATTGAAGAAGGGCCATACACACACCTAATTGAAGAAGGGCCATACACACACCTAATTGAAGAAGGGCCATACACACACCTAATTGAAGAAGGGCCATACACACACCTAATTGAAGAAGGGCCATACACACACCTAATTGAAGAAGGGCCATACACACACCTAATTGAAGAAGGGCCATACACACACCTAATTGAAGAAGGGCCATACACACACCTAATTGAAGAAGGGCCATACACACACCTACTCATTGACACTGTATTACTGTTCGAATATAAAGTAAACAAATCCACAATCAGACACCGAAATTAACCACTTGCGAATCTCAGGCTATAAGGAAGTTGGGAGCCCAAAACCTCGATATTGAACATAAATGCAATAATAATGTGGGTTTCTGATGTTATGAAAGTATGGTGACCTTGACCTGATGTAAAGTAGAGATCCTATAGTAAGTAACTATAGGACTTAACTATATTTCTAACTATAGGATCTCTAATGTAAAGTGCTCGTTCCGTTGTTTGTGCCACCTGTTATGATGTAAATGGATCAATTGGGCTATATGTTTTTTTTTTTCCTATGTGGAGCAAGTATGCTACAGAAGGGCTAACTGTACTAGAACAATAGACCAAGTGTGTTTCAAATTTACCCAGTGTGCTACAAGATATCTACAAACGGACCGAGGATGCTATATGATCGCTACAAACGAAACAAATATGCAAGAAGATCGCTCCAAACGTACCAAATATACTTTAAGATCGCTCCAAACGTAACAAGTATGCTACCAGATCGCTTCAGATGGATCAGGTATGTTACAAGACTGCTACAAACGAACCAAACCGGCTCTAGCAACACGCAACAGACCGAACCAAGGAAGCAAGAAACCCTTTCGTAGCGATACATCTTCCGACCCGCGGTGAATTGCTCGTTCTGTTATCGGCGCCACTTTTATGAATCCTGCCGTATGATTTATTGCCGCCGCCTTGTAAAATACGGCCCGGTCCGACGAATATATTGTTTTGGGCTCGATCTGTACTGTTTTAATGTCCGCCGGATGTTGATTTATAGGAGAGACTACCACTGCCTTGTGTTGTCACGTCTTCACTATGGGCGGATGTGAAATACTTGCTCTGTAGTTTTGTTCGTCATTTATTATTTTTGCATATTTTATTTTATTTATTTTTATAATTTTTATTAATATTATTTTTTTATTTTTTTTTATAATTATTATTATTAATAGTATTTTATTTTATGTTATTGTATTTTATTTTGCTCCCTAGACTTCTATCAAGCTTTAAACAATACTCCTCCACTACTCCCTTTCGAGAAAGAATTGTACATCTTTCGGTAGAAAAATTTCCCAACCAAAGGGAGATTCATTCTTTGTTGATTTAATTAATTGAGTTTAAAAGTGAAGTTGGCTGGTGAAAAAAATATAAAATATAATGATTACAGGCTCGCTATCGCTCGCTAGGAAACAATCGACATCTAATTGGCACGAAAGGTTTTCATATTAACAAAGAAATGGGCCGAAAAGTTATAAAATCACCTACCTAATATGGCGAACGTCTTAAGATCTCAAAGCTAATGGGCCTAAGCATGAAGGAAAAAGGGGTTCAGAAAATATACACTTCCCCTTTTTGGCGCCTCCTTTTATGAAACTTCCTGTAATATATTTCTCCACCCACCCTAAATTTAGTTGGATTGTACCGAACACTATGGGGTAATGTATTCCAAATCTACTCTAACAGGTTCTTCTCTCTCCAACACCCCTTCTCCCCTCTCTACACTCTTCAGAAAATAGGAATAGTAGAAAGTAGCTACGAGGTGCCGTTGTAAAGGCTTATATCTCTGCTTCACCTGGCCTGATTATTAAAACGGATTCAATCTTGATAATGGTGTTCACTATTTTGTCAAACTAATGGAACGAACGTCTTATAATCTCAAGACTTATGGGGCTAAGCATGAGGGAGAAGGGGGTCCAGAATAACCAACCAACCAACCATCCCTCCCATAAAGCAAAACAATGCTTTAACATGTAATTTACTAGACCGTGAAAACCGGATCCTGCGTATGTTGCCAACAGCTGTATAAATCCTAGAGCGACTTGTGTAAATCCTCCTTAACTCCTTCAGACTCATATGACGCAATTGCCAGATTAGCAATAAGAGAGTTCTCTCACTCTTATAATTACCTCTCCAAAATTAGTTTTCTGCCCACAGCTAACTCAAAGACAACTGCAGAGGTTGAAGTAACTAAACTAAAGGTTTCTAAATACCCCTGATGGCAACAACCCCGAAAGGAGTTGAAATAGGGGAGCTATCCCACCGCCAAAGGCGGCTTTCTAGGGCCTTTCCTAGCTGTTGCTGAGAGGATTGGGTTCTAGTTATGTGGTGATGGGCTGGTCTATCAGAGTGAGAGCTGAGTGATCTCTGCCATACCCATAGCTTACTCTGACTGTTCCTTTTACTTATATATCTTCTAGATCTCAAGTGACGGCGTCTTTTCCGTGGATTGACCTCCCTACTGCCAACCTAGAAGTTGGCAGATTGGGAGCCAAAGCGTCACATTTTTCCCTTGCCCCTCAACTTTCCCTTCATAATTGCTGAGGGGCACAGGGCCTTGGGTGGGGCTTTGGTTTCCCGGGCGTTTCCGCACCCTCCTTAGCTCCCTGCCTTGGAGTGGCTTCGGTCACCCGGGCTTTAGTGGTAAGCAGGGAGGGTTTCGTGGGGGCGTTCGGTTATGGCCTTGGCCTTGCTCGAGACCTTGGGGCTGTTCGGCCAGACAGCCTGGGGAACAACAACAACAACAACAAAGGCTTTATAGTATCCCTAATAGGCTCAAAATCGCGTCATATGTCGGAGAGGGTTGATACCCACCCCATCATGACTTGGTGTGTGTGTTGTGTGTGTGTTGTACAAAGGAGTACAAAGGAGTACAAAGGAAATCAAGCAACAACAGATCTAGTGACCCTTCTAGGCTGCTTGTCCTCCAAAACACTGAGGATCAAGTGTCCAAACAGTGGTTTAGAGTGGGTAAGGGAACATTGGAAAGGGAACTACTGCCCTGCCACTAACGTGGCAGGACTAGGAAGTTAGTAGGGGACATATGGGTTAGTAACTGAGGGGAGGATAAAGTTATTCATTTACAAACGCAGTCAGTCGCGGGTTTGATGCGAGATATTTGTCTAGGCGGAATTTAAATGAATCAACGGTGCTGCAGTCTATAACGTTTCGGGGAAGCCCATTCCACAAGTTGACAACTCGATTGAAGAAGAAATTCTTAGATTCGTGCGAGTTAAAAGATTTACCAATAATTTTGCAACCGTTTCCCCGTGTGTAATTAGATTGGTCGATAGTGAAGTACTTACTACAGTTCATATTGTCGATGCCTTTGATGATTTTGAACACTTGAATTAAGTCGCCTCTTAATCTGCGCTGGGTTAAAGGAAATATATTTAATTCTCTAAGACGCTCTTCGTATGGTTTGTTCTTTAGGCTAGGTATCATTTTGGTAACTCTACGTTGAACTCGTTCTAGCTTGTTTATATCTTTTTGGTAATAAGGGCACCAGGATTGAACGCAGTATTCCAGAAGAGGGCGGACTAAGGAATTGTAAAGGGTTAGGATAACTTCTTTGGATTTATGCTCAAATGACCTGCCTATAAAGCCAATTATTTTGTTTGCCTTCTTAACAACTTCTGAACATTGTTGACTCGGTTTTAGGTTACTCGATATTGTTACTCCCAGATCAGTTTCTCTGTTTACATTCTTAAGCTGAGTGCCATTCATCGAATAGTTTGCTTTCTCATTTAGGTATCCGACATGTAGTACTTTACATTTATCCGCATTGAAACTCATTTGCCAAATTTGGGCCCAACATGACAATTTATCTAGATTGTGTTGCATATCGTCAACTTGTTCTTTTGAGAGTACGCTATTTGCAATTTTTGTATCGTCAGCAAATTTTGAGATTGTGCAGGTGAGACCCTCATCTATGTCGTTGATGTAAATTAGAAAGAGAATTGGTCCTAGTACCGATCCCTGGGGTACCCCGCTACTTACATTGGTCCATTTAGATGCCTTACCGTTTATGACTACTCTTTGCTTTCTGTTGTTGAGCCAATTTTCTATCCATTTCAACACACCGTCTTGTATTCCATGCGCTTTTAGTTTTAGCAGTAAACGTTTGTGGGGAACTTTGTCAAAGGCCTTTTGAAAATCAAGGTATATAATATCTACAGCTTTACTCTCATCGTAGAGGTTGAGGATATCGTGGAAGAAGTCTAAGAGGTTTGTTAAACAGGAACGTTTTTTACGAAAGCCGTGTTGAGTATCTTTAAGTATGTTATTTTCCTCTAAGTGATTTAAGAGTCTGTCTCGTATGACCGTTTCTAGCATTTTACATACAACTGAGGTTAAGCTAATTGGACGATAGTTACTGGGTAGGGATTTGCTGCCTTTTTTGAATATCGGTGTTACGTTGGCTAGCTTCCACTGATCGGGCATAGTTCCAGACTGCAAGGATTTATTGAATAGTAATGTCAGTGGTTTGGAGAGCTCATTCTTAGCTTCCTTTAGAACTCTAGGCGAGATTGTATCAGGTCCTGGCGTTTTATTTACTTTGAGTTTATCTAAACAATTCAATACTTCTCTCTCTGTAACGGTGATATTGCTTAGAACATCTGAATTATCAATCTGAATCGGCGATGGTGTAGGGATATCACTGAGGTCTTCGGTTGTAAAAACTGATGCAAAGAAGGTATTGAGGGCATTACTCATTTGTACTTCGTCTTTGGTGTATTCTCCTTTTTCATCGACTAACGGTCCAACAGTTGAAGTAACTACTTTTTTCTTTCTGATATAACTATAGAATTCTTTCGGGTTTGTTTTACTTTGATTCGCAATATGTAACTCTAAGGTCTTTTTACTTTGCTTAATTAACTTTTTGGCTTTGCGTCGTAGCTCTACAAATTTCACCCGTTCTTCGTCATTTTGTGAGGATTTTAATCTATCATTAGCAAATTTTTTAGCAAGCAGGCAGTTTGAAATATCTTTATTCCACCATTTGGGCTTATTATTATGGCCTGGACGCCGTATTTTCGATGGTATGCAGTCTTGCACTGCTTTTAGGTAAGTGGTTTCGAATAACTTCCAAGATGTATTTATGTCGTTATTGTTAATTAAAAAGCTCCAGTCAGTTTCTTTAAACATAGCTCTAAGTTTATGGAAGTTTGCTTTCTTGAAATTAGGGACTTTTTCGATGCTACTATTTGGTTCGTTACTAGTAAACTTTAAAGTGAAAGTTATCGTACGATGGTCGCTGTTACTGAATTCATCACCAACATTCAAATTCTCTATCAATTCTTCTTTTGTTGCAAGTACAATGTCAAGAACGTTATTACCACGGGTCGGCGTTCGAACAAATTGATAAAGCGAACTCTCTTGCAAGTTCGTATACAAGTCATGTCCGGAGTGTGAAGTAAGAGTATCGCCCCACTTGGTCACAGGTAAATTAAAGTCGCCAAAAATTACGGTATCTTGTGAGTTACTTACATCTGCAATTTGTTCGTAAATTTCTCGGTCAGTTTGCACTGATTGAGCTGGAGGTCTGTATATTAACGCAAGTATTATTTTTGTACCTTTATTATTCTTTATTAGCACAAAAGATGTGTCGACGTTCACAATTTGAGGTTTTGACACGAGGGTCGGGTTAAGACTTTCTTTGATATAAAATAAAACGCCACCTCCATTTTTATTTATTCGGCTGTTCTCAAACATTACATAACCGGGAAGTGAATACTCTGCTAAAAAGTCTCTGTCTTCTGTATTGAGCCAAGATTCTGTTATGCCAATCACATCATAATTTTCTGTAAACACTAGTTCCTCTAAATCTGAAAATTTATTGCGTATGCTACGAGCGTTTGCATAGAAAACCTTTAAAGTTGCGGTTTTAGAACTCGCAGAACGTTCTTTCATCGAATTTTTGGTTCTGGTCGGATCTACATTTACATTCATGGCTGTCCTCGGTCCTCGGTCGTTATCCCTGACGGTTTTGAATTTGGGTCGTGTTGGTGGAGATTTATCCAAATTCGCGGTTCTTGACGGATTAGTATTTAATTCCTTTGTAGGTTGCCGTCCTCGCTGTCTTCGGTCCTCCTTCCTGGTTGTCCTGTGCCGAGTCGATTTCTTCTCCGAAAATCCTTCACCGCATCGTTGAGAAGACGCCCAAAACGTGCTGCTCCCACCTGGTTCAGATGAACTCCATCGTCCGAAAACAAATAGTCATCGTAGTAGAAATTGTCCCAGGTGTTGACGAATCCCACGTTCTCCTTCCTGCAGAGGTTTGCTAGACAACGATTTGTGCTGGTGGCTATGTTGTAAAATCGGCTCTCTACACCGAGCCGGGGGACGATTCCTGAGACGATGATCCTTGATGACTTCTCCTTAAACGACTTGATCAGCTGCTGGTACTTTAAAAGCAAATCTTCCGACCGGGTTCGCTGCACATCGTTGGATCCAACGTGGATGACGTACATTGTATTAGCAGGGGCCAGCTTTGATACTTCGTCAACTGCTGCAACTACGTCATCCACACCACCACCAGGGATACAAAAACGCTTCCTGGTCTTAGGTGCCCTGGCGCAAAACTCTGTGAGCTGACCACGTATCATCGAGTCTCCCACGAGCCGGACTTCTTCTATTTCCTCTTCGTCATCTGAGTCTGCGAGTATCTGGAAACGGTTTTGACACTCGGTAATCGGTATGTGTTTCCTGGTCTTGGGGCAAACGTTGTTCCTCACGACACGGAAGTTGTCTTGAGGGGGAAGAGAGTCACTATTTGTATCTTGAGTATCGGATACATCAGCTGAAGTGGCTACTGTAGGCGTTGAATTGTTGGCAGTTGACGTTGGGGCGTTGGTGGCTGCTGGAGTTGCGGTGACAATTGAAGTTTGTGGTACTCCAACGTTGAGTGTTACAAACTCTTGGAGTGATTCCAGCTTCATGGTGAGGACGTTGATCTTGTTGTAGGCTTCATCTAATTTCACTGTAAAATTCTCTCGTTGCTGGCAGAGCCGGCAGTCTTGAAGATCGATAGTAGCAAACATGGACTCACCAAACCTACCGGCGCAGTTCGCACAAGCGCGAGGCATGGTGACAGTCACTTTCTTCAGATCACTTCACTCACTTAAAAAACAATTCACTCACTTTAAAACACTTCACTCACTTTAAAAACACTTCAATCACTTCAACCGAAAACAAATATGCTGAAATACGCAGAAATAGGTTATCAGGGGTGATAGCCTAACCGAAAACAAAAATGTTGAGATACGCAGAATTAGGCTTCCAGGGGCGATAGCCTAACCAAAAGTGTTTTTTTTTAAAATTGAAATACGCAATAATAGGCTACCAGCGTTGAATAGCCTAACCGAAAATAATAAAATTGAAATTCGCAGAAATAGGCTACCAGGTGTGATAACCTAACCTTAAACAAATATATGTATAACAGAATATGTAACTAAATATACAATTCACCAAATAGAGATTATATAAAAATAAAGTGTGACTGCACACAAGGGGTTAATATACTGTGTCAACAGATGGACCTGGTGTCACTGTAGCCTAGTAAAGCAGTAGCCTACTCTTTTTAGATAAAAAAAGTGTATCAGTCAAAGGTTATTACAAGAACGTGCAAGCAACAACTAAAATTACAGATATATACTGTATAGCTACAGTAGGATACTAAATACAATATCTACAAGAGTTAATAATAAAACAGATTGGCTGGCTATAGGCTAGGCTAGGTTTGGGTTAGGTGAAAAGCTTGGCAGGTTGGGTTAGGCTAGGTTAGTTTGTACAAATACCACCCTTAGCTTAAAGTAAAATCAGTCTGAGGAGAAAAAGTCAAGAATATATCTAGGGGGAAAACATAAATGAATGCACTTAAATTTGGTACAAAATTTGCTGGAATTTAATGTATAATCCCCCCAAAAGGTTTGTTTACAAAATGGCGTCGGCGTTAGTCTCTGTAGGCAGGTTAGTTAGTAAACAATATTGTTTATTAGCAAATTAATATGCAAAGCTTTACTTACATAAAAGGCAGTTAAATAGATACTTACTACAGTAGGTAATGGGTAAAATTAGGGGCTACGATTTTATATAAAATAGTAATAAGAGAGCGTTTGTTTACAAAGCAAAACAAAACAATAGATGGCGCCCTGTCCGAGCAGGAGTCTTGTGATAAACACAAAGTTTATCAGTCAATACACAGCGAAATATCGTGCAGTGTTACTTACTAAGCTACAGGATGGTTAAACGTGCTCTTAACCACCTTTCATGCACAAGAATGAAGAGGATGAGTAGTTAATACTCAAATTATGATCGATATCGTGAGAGCGTTGACAGAGCGTCTGCAGCGTCTGGCGGTAGCACGGGGCAGAGGGGCATGTGCTTTTGCTGTGTATCTGTGTACGGATAAATACACACTTATTATTATTATTATTATTTTTTTTTTTTTTTTGGTATCTATTTGTGTGTACGAAGATTTTATGTGTGAATTTGTATATGTTAATGTATGCATGGATGCGGGGGAGGTGTGTGTGTGTGGGGGGGGGGGGTATTTATGTGTGTGTGTGTGTGTGTGTGTGTGTGTGTGTGTGTGTGTGTGTGTGTGTGTGTGTGTGTGTGTGTGTGTGTGTGTGTGTGTGTGTGTGTGTGTGTGTGTGTGTGTGTGTGTGTGTGTGTGTGTGTGTGTGTGTGTGTGTGTGTGTGTGTGTGTGTGTGTGTGTGTGTGTGTGTGTGTGTGTGTGTGTGTGTGTGTGTGTGTGTGTGTGTGTGTGTGTGTGTGTGTGTGTGTGTGTGTAAACGAAGATAATGAGAGAGAAATAATCGAAAATCGTGAACAGAACGAACGACCTCGTAACGTAAACATGAATGGTGGAGAATGGATGGGACATTCTGGTGACGGACTCACAACATTAGTGAATGAAATCTATACAGAAGTGATACAATGGCAACATAATAAGTTTGAACTACCGATTTGTGAAGCCGCAAAAGACATGCTGGGGGAACTCAGACGCATGATCCTAAAGTATGTTCAGGATGCCCCTTTGGCGCACGTGGCAATCAAGATAGCTTCTTTCATTCCTCAGTTGTTCCTTCAAAGAAAAAGACCAAAGGGAAAACTGAATGAGAACATTAAAGCGCTGAAACAGAGAATGGAGTGGTGGAAAAATGGGGAGTTAGACAAAATTCTTAGCCAAGTACGAGCAATCCAGCAAAGACTGAAAACAAAACAACGAAGAAAGAGGAAGCCAGATGATATGGCACGATCAGTGGGAAATAGCATGAGGATTGGTAAAGTGGCACAGGCAGTCAGAATGGTCACTGGGGAAGCCTCAAGTGGGGTGCACGAAGTGAATCGACGCATCTTGGACCAGCTGAAGGAGAAACACCCAGAAGCAAAACCAGCAATGATGAGGCCAAACTAGACGGGGAATATGTTCCTCCAGACCCGGTGATATATGAGAATATAACTGGAGACCTCATATGGAGAAAGGCGCTGAAAACACGGAGGAGCAGGTCCATCAGGAGTAGATGCTAAGACTTGGAGGATCTTCCTAAGTCAAAACAAGTTTGGTTCAGCCGCGGGTGACCTTTGTGAAGCAATAGCAATGCTGGCAAAGAAACTTGCATCATCACCATGCGTGAACATAGAAGCTCTGACAGCATGTCGCCTGATACCTTTAAATAAGAATCCAGGAGTTAGACCAGTAGGCGTTGGGGAAGTTCTTAGAAGGATTATAGGAAAAGCAATCATGTCTGTATTTGGAAAAGATGTACAAAGAGCAGTGGGCAACTTACAAGTATGTGCAGGACAGCAAGCCGGAGGAGAAGCAGCAATACATGCAATGGGGAAGGTGTATCATGAGGAAGATTGTGAAGCGGTACTGCTAGTGGATGCAACAAATGCCTTTAACACCATTAATAGGGAGGCAGCTATTCACAACATCAAGATCAAATGCCCGAGCATCGCAAAGTACATAGAAAATACTTATAAGGAGCCAGCTAACCTGTATATAGTTGGAAGCACAAAGAAGGAAGAAATGAAAATTCTCAAATCAAATGAAGGAACAACGCAAGGAGATCCAGTGGCAATGGCAATGTACGCACTGGCACTATCAATTCTGCAGCAGAAAATAAAACCTGAGGTAACCCGAGTGAAACAAGTGGCGTATGCAGATGACCTCACAGGTGCAGGAAAAATAGGGGATCTCAAAGAATGGTGGCGGAGAGTACAATCGGTAGGCGAAGTCATTGGGTACCATCCGAATGCTAGTAAATCTGTACTAATAGTGAAAGAAAACAAGTATGAAGAAGCGGTGCGGACTTTTGATGGGACAGGAGTGAAGATTACAAAGGAGGGTCAACGCCATTTGGGAGCAGTAATAGGCACAGAAGAATGCAAGAGAGACTATATGCAAAAAAAGGTAGCAGAGTGGGTAAAGGAAGTGAAAACCCTGGCAGACATTGCGAAATCTGAACCACATGCTGCATATACTGCCTTCACATATGGTGTTAAGCACAGATGGACCTTTCTTATGAGAACAGTGCCTGGCATTAGACAGATGCTCCAACCGCTTGAAGAAGCAATCAGAGGAACATTCATACCGGCCCTAACAGAGATGGAAGGCGTCACGCAAGAGCTAAGAGATCTATTAGCTCTTCCGCCAAGGTTCGGAGGTATGGGGATCATAAACCCAGTGGAGGCGGCACTACATGAGAACCAAAATTCCCTTAAACTTACTACGTCTCTGACAGAAAAAATACGGGAGCAAAATGAAAATGATGAGGTGGACGAAGAGGAACAACGAAATGCAAGACAGGAAATTACAAAGAGCAGAGAAGAGAGACAGAAACATAGCCTAGAACAAATTAAGACTAGATTTAGGGAAGAACTGAAAATGAGAGTTGAGATGGCACAAGACACGGGGCTTCAAATTGGCTCACATCATTACCAATAAAGGAGAAAGGCTTCAGCTTAAATAAACAAGAATTCAATGATGCCGTAGCCTTGAGGTATGGGTGGCCAGTTTCGAACCTGCCGCTTAAATGTGCATGTGGTGAAATAAACAACTCAGACCACTGTATGACTTGTAAGAAAGGAGGATTCATCTGTATCCGGCATGATGAAGTACGAGACATCACTGCACAAATGCTGGACGAGGTGTGCCATGATGTAAGAATCGAACCGGAACTTCTGCCTATGGACGGACAGCGCTTGGCCCACAATACTGCAAATACTTCAAATGAAGCAAGAGTGGACGTAAGTGCTCGGTTTTTGGACGAGGGGACAACGGGCTTTTTTCGACATCAGAATCTTCAACCCAAGAGCACAAACATATCGTGAGCGAGGACACAAGGCGGCATACTTGAGAAACGAAAGTGAGAAAAAACGCACTTATGAAGAAAGAATTTTGAACAGGGATCAAGGAAGCTTTACTCCTCTGGTCTTCTCATCGTCGGGAGGTATGGGACCTTCTGCAAGTGTCTTCTATGCCAGATTAGCTGAACAAATATCGGAGAAAAAGCGCCAGCATAGAAGCCAAGTCATAACTTGGATGAGATGCCGGCTCTCTTTCTCTCTTCTCAGGTCTGCACTCCTATGTCTCAGGGGTACAAGGTCCTCCCCGCTACAGAGGACAAGAGTGAGAGACTTGGACTTTGAAATGGTCGTGGCGGAGGGACGAATTGGGGAACAACTAGGTTGATTGTAGGGAGGTACTGGTACAATAAGATAAACTACAATGTAACTAGAATAAGATAGATTGTACACCACTTTGTAACTGTCACTTTAAAAAAAAAAAAAAAAAAAAGAGGAAACTTGCTTACATTACTGAAATGTTTGTGGACATGCAGTAATGCAAGTAATGGTCACTCTTCTGTAAATCTAAAATGGCTTACTTAAGAATGGGAAAGGGTGGGACCTTCTATTTTTTTTTTTTTTTTCAAAAAAAAGTGTGTGTGTGTGTGTGTGTGTTATTCACTTGCTTGTTTCGTCAAGGGGAATCCACGCAATGCGAGCTAAGCTCATTATTATCGCGCCTCCTTAACCTCTGAAGTGCGCACGGGGGTAATTGAAAACCTCCCCCTGTGCTGACGTATTTGAGGTGTTTCCGTCACTAAAATATTTATTGTACCATTAATAGCATTAATAATTATCCATATGCGCCTATTATGGGTTGATTATAAAGGTATTAACCTGAAACAACAATAAAACGAGTGAAAACAGCGTTTGGATGGTCAAAATCGGAGATATAGCCCGCGAGTTGTATAATGTATGGGTGAGGCAAGCTACCTTCCCGCCAATTTTCCCCAAGGCCACTGCGACACAGTCGATCGATACTCTCTCTCTCTCTCTTGCACTCGATTGCCATCAGTGATGACAACACCCTGCTTGCAACTCGCTAATGTTAGCACGAAAATATACCTCCGAATAAGGGAATAATAGGGAAAATAGGTGATAACTGAGGGATAGGAGGAAAGTGGGGAAGGAGGGGAGGTAGAGGACTGAGATTTTGCATGGCCCAGGGGCCAAACAAAAATATTTTTTTTTTTTTTTTTTTTTTTTTTTTTTTTTTCCGATGTCAAAAGTTGATTTTTAATTTTACTTACTCAGGAGAGTCTTCCCGCAGTCCGCCGGGGGAACTCTTAAGAGTCTCCCCGCAGCTCCCGGGTTAACTGGGAATGTATTGCGTGAAATGCATGTTAAGTGTTTATGTATCGTTGGAATGGCTGTGGATGTGTGTGTAGTCTGTATTTTAGCCAATTGGCGACATCTGGAAACGAAGGCTTAGGGTTAATCTGTATGGTACCATTCTCACTACGGTACCAGTCTCACCCGAAGGCTTAGGTTGACCAGTAGCTTAGGTGAACCATATGATACCCATCTCGCCTTGTACCATTTTTGCCAACTCCAGATGGGACGTCCAACAACGTCGTCCACTTATTCCAGGTACCTATTTACAGCTAGGTGAACTGAGGCTAACACATGAAAGGAGACAAGCCCAATTTGTCTCCGCCCGGCCGGGGGATTGAACCCCCGATCCCTCGTGTGTGAGACGAGAGCGCTACCTACTAGGCTACGGACTGTGTGTGTGTGTGTGTGTGTGTGTGTGTGTGTGTGTGTGTGTGTGTGGTATTTTTTTTTGAGAGGGGGCCTACACTTGGACTAAGGACCATAAATAGTGACAGAGACGGGTGTCCTGATTTGGGACACTGGTAATGGCCCTACGAGGAGCTTCATTGTGTGTGTGTCTGTGTGTATGTGTTTTACAAAGGGTATATATAGGTATGTATTTGTAGCCATGTAAGGCACTATTTTTGTGTGTATCTGTACGGATAAATGAGTACCGTATTTGTATATATAGGCTATACTGTATAATGTCGTGTGTGCACGTTGGCTTTATGTGTGTTTCAGTATTCGTTAATGTATGTTATTTGTCAACGTACTGTATATATATATATATATATATATATATATATATATATATATATATATTGGAAAGTACGATTATTTGTGTGTGAGAGAGAGAGTAATCAATGTAACGCTGGATACAAAACCCCAACACATGCCGAGAAATTTACATAAAATTAAGGTAGATACACTGACCACACAGACCTCACGATCCAAGGCGAGGTGGTCAGGACTTAATGCGAATATAAGGAAAACCTCTTACGTAGTATAGTGGAACAAAAGGATAGCAAGGTTGAAGGCTCTCTCCCCACCCCCTTTATCCCTCCGACAATTTGCCATACAATACAGAAGTTTCGAAATGAATATCTTTTAATTTTTTTTTAATATGGCCTAAAGGGAATTATAATCAAACGTGAGCATACTAGAGAATGAGCGAGATAGATAGATCGGATAATATATAGATAGAATTATAAATAAAATTTAGATTAATAGATATATATATATATACAGGTACGGTATATATATATATATATATATATATATATATATATATATATATATATACAGTATATATATATATATATATATATATATATATATATATATATATACTGTATATATATCTATCTATCTATATATTTACCGGTGTATGTATATATATATATATATATATATATATATATATATCGTACCTGTATATATATCTATTAATCTAAATTTTATTTATAATTCTATCTATATATTATCCGATCTGTACCACTTGTTCTAGCATACATACACACACACACACACAGAGAGAGAGAGAGAGAAAATATTTCATAGCTCAGCACGAAACTAGCATATTGCAGTTGCCTATTGATTGATAGGAATGGGAATATGGACGAGAAACAGGATTGGGTCGAGAGAGAGAGAGAGAGTGTGTGTGTGTGTGTGTGTGTAAATGTGAGAGAGAGAGAGAGAGAAGGAGGGGGGGGGGGGGGGTCGAAGGAGAGAGAGTGAAATTGAGGGGTTGGAGGAAATGATAATACAAATCATAATAATAATAATAAGAAGAAGAAGAATAAACATGGATGGAAGGGAATAAACACTAAGAAAGTAGAGCAACGAATGAAAGAAGGAAGTGCATACTGACAAAGGAAGAGAGGATGAAAGAAGAAATAGACGGAAATAGGAAGAAATAAATGAAAAAAGACGGGATAGGAAGAAAGAAAAGGAGAGAAAAGACGGGGATAGGATAAAAAGAGAGAAAAAGGCGGAGGATAGAAGGAACGTAAACAAATATAAACAGGAATAGAGAGAAAGAGAGGCGGGAATATAATAGCAATAAAGAGAGAAAGAGGTGGGAATATAATAGGAATAAAGAAAGAGGCGGGAATATATTAGGAAGAAAGAGAAAGAGAGGTGGGAATATATTAGGAATAAAGAAAGAGGCGGGAATATATTAGGAATAAAGAAAGAGGCGGGAATATATTAGGAATAAAGAGAAAGAGGGGAATATATTAGGAATAAAGAAAGAGGTGGGAATATATTAGGAATAAAGAAAGAGGCGGGAATATATTAGGAATAAAGAGAGGCGGGAATATATTAGGGAGAAAGAGAGGTGGGAATAGAATAGGAATAAAGAAAGAGGCGGGAATATATTAGGAAGAAAGAGAAAGAGAGGTGGGAATATATTAGGAAGAAAGAAAGAGAGGCGGGAATATATTAGGAATAAAGAAAGAGGTGGGAATATATTAGGAATAAAGAAAGAGGCGGGAATATATTAGGAATAAAGAGAGAGAGGCGGGAATATATTAGGTAGAAAGAGACGTGGGAATAGAATAGGAATAAAGAAAGAGGCGGGAATATTTTAGGAATAAAGAGAAAGCGGTGGGAATTATATTAGGAATAAAGAAAGGGGGGAATATATTAGGAATAAAGAAAGGGGGGAATATATTAGGAATAAAGAGTGAGAGGCGGGAATATATTAGGGAGAAAGAGAGGTGGGAATAGAATAGGAATAAAGAGAAAGATAGGTGGGAATATATTAGGAATAAAGAGAGAAAGAGAAGCGGGAATATAATATGAATAAAGAGAGAAAGAGAAGAAAAACAGAAAACGGGGAAACAAATCAAAACACTAAAACTGTAAGAAAGAAAACTTATATAGAAAACTGATTAAAGAAGGTATACTGAAGTAAACCAGTATAAACACTAGCCTACTTCTCTGTTTGCTTCCTAAAACACTTGACCATTACGGGAACTCACGATAAATACGCCAAATTACTTCACGTGTGCTTGCATTATTAGTTTGCATTATCTCATTAAGGGGGTACTGCTTGGTTTTTGGTCTACAGTATATATTTATTTATTTATTTATTTCTAAGTTTCCTCGCTAGACCTCCATCAAGCTTAGAAAAACACCCCTTAGAGATAAATTTGTAAAAAATATCGGTAGAAAAATGTTTCGGCCGAAGGCCGATTCCTTCTAAAATTAGAGGCTCGCTTTCGCTCGCCAGGAAAAAAATCAACACCTAAAGGGCACGAAAGGTTTTAATAACAAAAAAATGTGGCCAAAGATCTCAAAATCACCAAACTAACGGAACGAACGTCTTAACTGGTGATGGGCTGGTCTATCAGAGTGATAACTGAGCGATCTCTGCCATACCCATAGCTTACTCTGACTGTTCCTTTTACTTATATATTTTCTAGATCTCAAGTGACGGCGTCTCTTCCGTGGATTGACCTCCCAATCTACCAAGATTGGAAGCCAAAGCGTCACATTTTTCCTTTGCCCCTCAACTTTCTCTTCATAATTGCTGAGGGGCACAGGGCCCTGGGTGGGGCTTTGGTTTCCCGGGCGTTTCCTCACCCTCCCCAGCTCCCCGCCATGGAGTGGCTTCGGTCACCCAGGCTTTATTGTGGTAGGCAGGGAGGGTTCTGTTGGGGCGCTCGGTTATGTCCTTGGCCTTGCTCGGGGCCTTGGGGCTGTTCGGCCAGGCAGCTTGGGGAACAGCAACAACAACAACAACAACGAAAGTCTTAAAACCTCAAGACTAATATGTTTAACATGAGGGAGAAGGGGGTCCAGAAAAAGTGAGTAGTACCCCTTTTAAATCCCATAGCGCGGTTGTTATAGTGCAATTAACGTTGGGGCGTATTTTGTAGTTTCCATGGTGATGACGATGTCATTGTTAGTGTATTTCATTACTGCTAAGTGATTTTATTCAGCTTAGGAAGACTCTATTGTGTGATATGTTTGGATAGTGTGTTTGCTTATGTGTGTGTGAGAGAGAGAGAGAGAGAGAGAACACGAACACTATTTTTTGTATGCATTCCCAAGTTTTATAACCCCGACGCGTCTGACGCGTCACCCTAATTGCGCCGACCGTAACCTCAGGTGTAGCCACTCAAGAGGGCTCAGATTTGTATGGGAACTGTGTACGTATCCCACGCAACCGTGCCGATGGTTGAAAACTCAAAGTTCACGTGCGTGCGCGTGAGCGCGCAATAACCTGTTTTTTTGGGGTAATTGCCTTCAATTTTTTACTCTTGTAAAATACGTTTTCGGGGGCTCTGTAGGACCATTCTTTAAGCTTTTTGAGCGGTTTTTCGTGGTTTTTCCTTCATTCCTAACCCATTCGCTATTGTTTCTGGAATAAAACCATTTTTTGAAAACCGGCCGGGTTCTGGTGAACAAACATTACAAAACTAGCCGGGGCTCCACGGGTTTTAAAGAAATTGCTGTATCGTGTTTGCGAATAAAAACAAATTATAATCTTCGTGCTGTGTAAAAGACGAATTCGCCACCTCATATTTCGAGAACCGGTCGCCGAATGCAACGGTTTGCCGAATTGGTCCGATTTGGTCCGGCGTGGGAGAATTGCATATATTGGAAGGCTCGGTTGATTAATGGCAGGTCGGAGGTGGGTGTACGAGAGAGAGAGAGAGAGAGAGAGAGAGAGAGAGAGAGAGAGAGAGAGAGAGAGAGAGAGAGAGAGAGAGGTAAATGGTAGGTCGGAGGTGGGTGTACCAGAGAGAGAGAGAGGTAAATGGTAGGTCGGAGGTGGGTGTACCAGAGAGAGAGAGAGAGAGAGGTAAATGGTAGGTCGGAGGTGGGTGTACGAGAGAGAGAGAGAGGTAAATGGTAGGTCGGAGGTGGGTGCTGGGTCAGAGAGCGTTACAGAGTTACACAGATACTCAGACCACACAGACCTTGCGGTCCCTACTAGGTGGTAGGAGAGGGAAGTGTATAAATAAGGTGTGGTCATCTAGTGTGGCAGAAAGGAAGCCACCAACACCTTGAAGCTCCACTGTGATTATATAGTGCAACACGTATGAAGCACCCAATATATCGGAAGCTTCAATTGATAATCTCGGGAGTTACAGAACAATGAATAGTCTATAGTCCTGAGATTAAAAAAAGAAAGGAAGAAAAGAATTCGCTCTCGCTCTCGCTCTCGCTCTCGCTCTCTCTCTCTCTCTGTTTGGCATCTAAATGGACCAATGTAAGTAGCGGGGTACCCCAGGGATCGGTACTAGGACCAATTCTCTTTCTAATTTACATCAACGACATAGATGAGGGTCTCACCTGTACAATCTCAAAATTTGCTGACGATACAAAAATTGCAAATAGCGTACTCTCAAAAGAACAAGTTGACGATATGCAACACAATCTAGATAAATTGTCACATTGGGCCCAAATTTGGCAAATGAGTTTCAATGCGGATAAATGTAAAGTACTACATATCGGATACCTAAATGAGAAAGCAAACTATTCCATGAATGGCACTCAGCTTAAGAATGTAAACAGAGAAACCGATCTGGGAGTAACAATATCGAGTAACCTAAAACCGAGTCAACAATGTTCAGAAGTTGTTAAGAAGGCAAACAAAATAATTGGCTTTATAGGCAGGTCATTTGAGCATAAATCCAAAGAAGTTATCCTAACCCTTTACAATTCCTTAGTCCGGCCTCTTCTTGAATACTGCGTTCAATGCTGGTGCCCTTATTCGTTACCAAAATGATACCTAGCCTAAAGAACAAACCATACGAAGAGCGTCTTAGAGAATTAAATCTATTAACTTTAACCCAGCGCAGATTAAGAGGCGACTTAATTAAAGTGTTCAAAATCATCAAAGGCATCGACAATATGAACCGTAGTAAGTACTTCACTATCGACCAATCTAATTACACGCGGGGAAACGGTTGCAAAATTATTGGTAAATCTTTTAACTCACACGAATCTAAGAATTTCTTCTTCAATCGAGTTGTCAACTTGTGGAATGGGCTTCCCCGAGACGTTATAGACTGCAGCACCGTTGATTCATTTAAACTCCGCTTAGACAAATATCTCGCATCAAACCCGCGACTGACTGCGTTTGTAAATGAATAACTATTTTATCCCCCCCTCAGTTACTAACCCATCTGTCTCCTACTAACTTCCTAATCCTGCCACGGACATTAGTTCCAGGGTAGTTGTTCCCTTACCCACTCTAAACCACTGTTTGGACACTTGATCCTCAGTGTTTTGGAGGACAAGCAGCCTAGAAGGGTCACTAAGACTGTTGTTGCTTGATTTCCTTTGTACTCCTTTGTACTCCTGTTTCTGAGAGCCTTTATCCTCTCCTTCCACTTTCCCCTTGCTCTTAGGGTTGCTATATCTGCTCGGATTAAGTCCTGGCCACCTCGCAGGGATCGTAATATCTGTGTGGCCATCGTATAT
>JBAKBP010031248.1:0-24676 GCA_037953745.1 Lithodes maja | reverse complement strand
CCCCCACCCTCCCACCACTCCCTCAACTTTCCTATCACCCACCTTACCATTCATATCCCCAATCAGAAATATTCTTTCGTTCTTGTCAAACTTCTCCAGGCACGCCTCCACATTCATCCAGAACTCCTCTTTCTTTCTTTCAAGTATATCCTCTGTCGGGGCATACACGCATACAATCACCCACGTTTGTATTCCTACTTTCATTCTCACCCACACAATCCTTGAACCCACAGACCCATACTCTCTTACACATTCCTTCCATTTGCTACTTACAAACAAACATGCACCTTCTCTCGCTGTTCCTTCACTCACTCCAGCACACACACCCATTCCACACTCCCACTCTCTCACATCTGAACCTTTCCATTTGGTCTCTGTCATTCCACATACATCCAGCCTGGCATTCACTAACACTTCCAGAATCTCTCTCTCTTTTGTGCCATCATTCATGCCACTAACATTCCATGTAGCCATTCTCAGAATGTCCGAAGGCATGTCCTTAGTCGGTCGTGGTTCGTCAACGTTGGTTCCGTCCGCATCCGAGGCTGTTCGTTCGTTTTTTTTTGCTTAGATATTTTTTCCGGGTGGGGGTCGCAAGCCCACCGACCCAACCTCTTTAGTCGCCTCTTACGACACGCAGAAGGCACGTGGGGCATATTCTATTCCCTAACCCCCAGGGGGTTAGGGGGTTAGGGGGGAGGAGGGATTTGGTTTGTACACTGGTTACTATGTATGATATTTCTTTGTGTACCAGGGTGATGAGTCCACCGCCCCCGCCGACAGCCCGGTCTTGTCTGATGGTGGTGAAATTATGAAATGTGGGTGTTTTTTGTGTTGTGCGGAGTTTTGTTTCTTGTAAGATGGCAATGTGTATGTTGTGTTGTTGATGAAGTGTGAGAGTTCGTGTTTCTTTGTGTTGATGCCATCTATGTTCAGTTGAAGAATGTTAATGTTATGTGCACGATGTATGTTGGGTGCTGCTGCACGAGGATGGGGGGGGGGGGGAGGTGAGGGAGGGGCTGGGGGGGGATGGGTGAGGTGGGGGGGGATTGGGGAGCAGGAGATGGGGGTTGGAATGGATTAGGATGGGGTGTGGTGTGTTGAGTTGAGGATGTGGATGGTATGGGAAGGTTAGGTGGGTTAGAGGGGAGAGGTGGACGGGTTTTAGGGGGGGGGAGTGGATGATATGGGAAGGTTAGGTGGGTTGGGGAGGAGAGGTGGACGGGTTTTAGGTGAGGGATTTGACTGGGAGAGGGAGGGGCATGAGGAACAGGTCCAGGTGTTTGTGTAGTGTTTCTTGGAGGCAAGTGTTGTGCAGGTGAAGTGGGTCCAGTTCCCGCATGAATTGCAGAGAACTGAACCCTTAGTATGGCGACTCGAAGTGATGGGTTTTGAGCAAGTTGGACATATGTATGTGTACGTGGGTCCTGGGTTGCTCTCAATGTCTCCGGCTAGAAGAAGTCTTCGAGAAATGACAGCCGGAGAGTCATTTCTCGGTGTAGGAAAAACTGTGTGATGTGTGTGTGTGGTGTGAGAGGTGTGGAAATTCCCGGCTCGACCGAAGCCGCTCCAAGGACCCGTGGCCCCAGGGAGGGGGCAGGGGATGGTTGTGACGGTTTGGCTCCCGAAACTGCTCCCCGCGGCCGGCATCCGGTTTTCCTCCACTGGTCGTTGATTTTGTCTTCGGCCGTGGAGGGTCGGCAGCCATCCGCGGTTGGCAGCCTCGGCGTAGACGCCGCCACATCAGGACCTTATGTAATAGGCATAATCGTCAATGATGGAGGGGTCACTAATAAATATAGATATATAGATATATAAATATTAAATTATGAAGTTTTTCGAGGGATTTACTTCATTTTTCAACATATAAGCGGGGGCGGGGGGGGGGGGGGGGGGGGGGGGGGGGGCAATGGTTCCGATATTGTTGACGTATAAGGAACAATGTTCCTCCGGATACTATTCCTATTTTTAAGCCAAATATTGACTCGATATTATGAAGTTTTCTCATGCTCGTCACATCGAGCTCGGAAGTGGCCAATAAGCTATAGCTCAGAGCCTCACTCTACTGAAAGTTACAGCACAAGAGATAGATTGGTATCTTCCTAGATATAAGTATTATATGAAGTTTTTCGGTGGATTTACTTCATTTGTCAATAGATAAGCTGGGGGCCAATGGTTCCGCTATTATCGAACTATAAGAAACACCGTTTCCTCCAGGTACTATCCCTATTATAAACCAAATATTGACAGTATATTAGGAGTTTTTCGAGGGATTTACTTCATTTTTCAATGAATAAGCTGGGGACCAATGGTTCCGCTATTATTGGACTATAAGGAACATCATTTCCTCCGGGTACGATCCCTATTGTAAACCAAATATTGAATGTACTGTATATTAAGAAGTGGTTACAGGGATTTCCTTCATTTTTCAATTTATAAGCGGGGTGCCAAGGGTTCCACTGTTGTTGAAGGATAAGGACCAACGCTTCCTCTGGGTACTATCCCTATTATAAGCCAAATATTGACTTTATAATTCAAAGTTTTTCCATGGATTTACTTCATTATTCAATGCATAAGCGGGGGGCCAATGGTTCCGCTATTGCTGAACTATAAGGAACAATGTTTGCTTCGGATCCTATCCCTATTATAAGCCAAACATTAACGTTATAGTAGGAAGAATTTCGTTGGATTTACTTAATTTTTCAATGTATATGCTGGGTGCCAATAGTGTGGGCTATTATTGAACTATAAAGGAAAAGTTTCCTCCGGGTACTATCCCTATCATAAGCCAAATATTGAAATTATATTATGAAGTTTTTCAATGGCTTCACTTCATTTTTCAATATATAAGCCAGGTGCTAAAAGGTTCCTGTTTACTTATGTTATCACTTCTGACATGGAAATAGTTAGGAAACTTCGAGCCCTGGAGTCGGCGGGACTCCTGTGCCCCAGTGGGCTGTTAGGGACAGATGAGGAGCAAAGCTTCCTCCGGATACTATCACTATTATAAGCCCAATATTGAATTGATATGCACGGACTAACCAATGGTGTCTGGGTACCGGGTACCTAACGGACCTCCGGTGACATTGATAATCTACTGATTATTATTATTATTATTCCATTGTTATAACTTAAGTTACTGTAAATTGCAATTACAGTCTCTCGCATTGACTTGAACTGAAATAGACCTTGACTCTTAGCTACGGTCCACTCTCTCCGGTTCCGTATTCCCGGTCGGGTTGCTATGAAGGTCTTCGGGCTTCACCTCCATCTCCGGATGGTGCCCAACGGCGTGTCTTTCCGGGTCAATGATAAACATCTTTCCCATAGGTTCTCAATGGAGGACAATGAATTTATATAAGAGATAGCAGATATGCTACTCTACTCTAACCTCTTTTACGGCATTCATATAGCCAATAGGCTATTCACCGCCAGGTGTTGCCCAACGTAATTTCTTGTTGAGTCGCTGTTAAAAGTCTTCACCTTGTGTTCTCAATGTAGAACCACGAATGAGAGAAAGGGGGGGGGGATACTCTAATCATATTAATGATAACCATCGACTATCCCACTCTAATCCATCTTTATATAAGATGCAGCTGATATGCTACCCCGTTCTAATTTCTTTTACTGCATTCATATAGCCAACAGGTTACTCGGCATTCCATAGGCCTTATTCATGACGAGCCGGTACATGATTTTGTTCTTTGCTCTAGTATTATGCAACATTAATTCTTGGCCTGATGAGCAACAGCTCTCTTGTAATAGCCACGACCATTGTGCAGTGGTTCGGGTTCACAAGATGCAACACATTCCCCCTTCTTGGACGTACGAAGTATGTACGCCATCTGTCTTGTGTTGATTGTACGCTAGCTAGTGGGCTACTAAAAGTGTACAAACTGTGCACCCTTCGTGAAACATCACAATCTGATTGGCCACATAACTGCGGCTGGGGCGCCTTAGGTTTTGCTCAATATTTGGAGTGATGTAAAAGGTTACATATCGTAAGTCCCAGACATTATCCATAATGCCTACGTGAGTTTCCTAAACATTCTTTTGCCCACGTCCCAACGAAGTTGGAGACCCTGTTCCAACAAAGGTTCTAGCAGCAATTAAGTCCAAGTTTAGTCAGAGACAAGAGTTTCTGACTCCCCAGGTGATACTTTCACCAAACGTCATAGAAGTAATCAAAGAATTATTAAAGCCGATGGTATTAGTGCCAGTTCTAAAAGGAACCACAGTTTTCCTATCCCGCACGTTTCTTGTTCCCAAATGAGACAGCTTAAAGATGAGACCAGTCAGAGACCTCTCCTCACTCAAAATTACAGATTTTGCATGCTCACAGTGCCTCTGATACAGCTACTCCTTCATCAGGACGTGTGACTGATAACGTTGAACCTCAAAGATGCCTTTTGGCACGTTCCGTTCTTCACAAGAGATCAAAGATTTCTTACGGACGCCTTATCCCGGTGCAAGTGCAAGTCAGTGGAACGGGCACTCAAACAAGAAGCTTTCAGCAAGAGGATTCACCCCTACATTTCAGCCTAGTACCTCCCGGGAAGGGCCAACCTTTGGGGTGGCACCTTATCCCGGGGCAAGAGTAGGCTACTCCAGTGGTATGGGCACTCAAACAGGAAGCTTTCGCCAAGCCGACTCCTTCCCATCCACAAGTAGACCGTTTGGCATCCCACACATTAGCAAAGACCCTTCAATCTATAACCCGGTGGTCAATAACCCCGGCGCAGGGACTGGCCGCTTTTGCGGTCAATTCTCCCTACCGACAATTCCTTGAGACCTCTGGTGAACGCTTCGGAACTAGCGCCAGAGCTACGACTGTAGACATCACTATACCAAACACCTATGAGATGTACAGTTTATCTCAATGTTTGTGTGATTCTACACAATTTTCTTATACAGTATACGACTACACTACGTTCTTGTATAGTATAGTAATAAAGGGAAGGTCCATATGCAGCCGATAATGACTACAAACATAATTGTAAGCTGATTATAAACAATTATAAATTATTAATTAACAAAATTGGAAGGAAAATATCTGCTAACTTTGTATTGCAAATATATGTTATGGTTGATTTTAAATATATAAAGCAAAGGTATGCATAGGCCAAAGTATGTGTCAGCTACAGAAAACAGGGTCGTCCATCTACCGGTTCCCTCCCCCAGGCACGACCCTCAGATGCACAATCAGACTAGGGTGTCACTTTGCGCCAATTTGGCCCACACAAGCGGGATACAACCGCCTGAGCCTATAGTGCCCGTCTCTAGTGGAATTTCCAACCTCTCAATCCTCTTGGACCAAGCTGGAAGCCTTCAGATTTCTCTAACTTTGGCATTATGGACGTTTTCCGGGCCAAATGGCTAAGAGAAAAATACGATCCTATCTTACACCCTAAATCGAAGGCCTAATCGTCGGTAACCACTATCAGGCAATAGGCGTCACACTGAAAGAGTTTTACTACCATGACTAATTAAGAAGACAAAGGATTTTTCTTCTATAGTAAATAGTACGAGTTGTATGTACTGAATGAGTCTGGTTCTCCTTTCCTCCTTCGGAATCTCCAAAAGGAATAAAAGTGGGGGGAGGGATGTAGAACATGAATAAGTATACAAAGACAAAGAGTTTTCTTCTATAAGGAATAAGTACGAGTTGTATGTACTGAAAAAGTATGAACAAATAGTTCATTTTTTGTTTTTATACCAATGCAAGCAAGAAATGCGCTTGCTAACTGTTTGCACAGCTTCAGGAGCATTATAGTACGAGATGTTTTGACATTAAAGCATCCGTTCATACACATTTTTACATCTTGTTCTCAACACATTTTTATGATTATTCTTCCATCTTTCCTTCTTTATGAGGCTTCCCAGTATACCCGCCTCTTCTTTCTCTAATACAGTAATTTGAATTTCTCCCGGTGTCAGCCTATCTGTTAATTGGTTGTTGTTGTTCCCCAAGCTGCCTGGCCGAACAGCCCCAAGGCCTCGAGCAAGACCAAGGCCATAACCGAGCGCCCCCACAGAACCCTCCCAGCCGACCACAATAAAGCATGGGTCACCGAAGTCACTCCATGGCGGGGAGCTGAGGAGGGCGACAGAAACGCCCGGGAAACCAAAGCCCCACCCAGGGCCCTGTGCCCTTCAGCAATTTATGAAGAGAAAGCTGAGGGGCAAAGGAAAAAATGTGACGCTTTGGCTTCCAATCTTGGTAGATTGGGAGGTCAATCCACGGAAGAGACGCCGTCACTTGAGATCTAGAAAATATATAAGTAAAAGGAACAGTCAGAGTAAGCTATGGGTATGGCAGAGATCGCTCAGTTCTCACTCTGATAGACTAGCCCATCACCACATGACTAGAACCCAATCCTCTCAGCATCAGCTAGGAAAGGCCCTAGAAAGCCGCCTTTGGCAGGGGGGATAGCTCCCCTATTTCAACCCCTTTCGGGGTTGGGCACCCGCCCAATGTTAATTGGTTCTCTCTGGATACGTTGAACATCTGATGTCCCACCTCCGGTCGTGATATTCTAGGCTCTTCGTCATTGACGAAGGAACCAATACTAAATTACGGGTTTGACAACCCGTAGGGAAGGAAGGAAAACCTTCTATTTAGGAGTGGTTCCGTAGTCAATGACGCAAAGGTTCCCTCCCACCTTCCCCTTCCCATGCACATGCCCAACTTGATATAACATTTGAGGCAAATAAACACGCTAGAAAGTCTGGCATCACGTGCAAGGGAAGCATGACAACAGCACAGCTGGAGGGCTGAAGCACCGGGAGCCTTGAAATGATAGATTCTTCTTTAAAATTTTATTTCTAGTGGTATTAATTTTCAATGACGAGCCCTTGGTAAGATTTAATGGGTATTAACCAAGGATTGTTTTTATGCTATATACGCAACAGTTGTGATAAGAACTCCGGGGAATCCCAAACGGGTCCCGGAATCTCAGCCTATATATAGTATAGGCTCTTCGTCATTGACTACGGAACCACTCCTAAATAGAAGGTTTTCCTTCCTTCCCTACGGGTTGTCAAACCCGTAATTTTCTACAATATGTGATGAATTAATGAGTAACTTAGCAGTGATTGGTTATGAAAGTAACCCCTGGCATGGGGAGTACAAGCAAAGGGATAAAATTCTATGAATTTGACACTAATATAGCACTCAACACTCAAGGAAATAAATATTAGTTACAATGTTAATACATGTACACACTTTCACAGAAAAAAAAAAAAAAAAAGGGGGCACTGCAGCTAAAGAGCCAAGGCTCGTAAGATAACACATTTAGTTGAAGCAAAGTGGTCCTGAATACACGAACGGCGACCAGCCTGGAAAACTAAGTCCTTGCTTATTCAGGTTACAAGTGAAATACAATTACGAAAAATACATTCCTAAACGCATAAACTATAGGTTTGACTCCTGTAAGGAGATAAAGAAAACCTAATATTTAGTAGTGGCCCCGTAATCATTGACGATTATGCCTATTACATAAGGCACCCTCTTCAAACACTCATTTACCGTAGTTTGAGTCTACCGCGCAGAGCATAAAAAATTGAGGAGCCTTCATCATGAGCGCACGCAACCTCACTCATGGTTCGTCATTATGAAATTGGGTACTCACTACGAAAAAACTTCGTAAAAAATAACAAATAAAAAGAAAATAAGAATAACTATTCATAAGCTTTCCATAACTTCGTGGATGTACTTGTGTGGATCTTTAACCAGACGCTGACTTCAGGCGTCATTCTTCCTTCACTGACATATTAAGTAAACCAAAATCCTTAATACATCAACGAATGGGAAGGGGATGGTCGGGAGGGCCCCAGTCGTCAATGATTACGGGGCCACTACTAAATATTAGGTTTTCTTTATCTCCTTACAGGAGTCAAACCTATAATTTATTAGTGGCCCCTCCATCATTGATGATTATGCCTGATATCTAAGGCTGGAGGGGGACATTCGTAATCATATCATAACTCTAGCAAAAGCAGATAATCAAACAATCACATAGTATTCATACTTTGTAAAAAAGATATATTTGTGTGCATAATACTTTATACAGCATAAAAATATACAAAAAGGTGACAAGCAGGAGCGTGCTTCGAAGAAGCCTGCTTGGACAAAAAGGAGATAACTCCGAGACACTGTACACAGAGCTGGTAGTTAAGAAGGCAACCCACTTAAAGTAAGTGGTGAAAAACAAAAAACATCAAAGTTTACATGTGCACATATAAACCCCATTAACTCTTGGATATAATTTGAAAATTATACCGTAAAGAGGTACAGTACTTACATTACACATACCAGCTGCGGCCGCAACTACTAAGATTTACTTAAAATTATATTGCTTCACAGCCAAAACTATTTACAACAAGCATTGTCTTTGAACTATGATTGGACGTTAGCACAATTTCCTGTAATGAATACTACAGAAAATTCTTTAAAATCACAGCACCTACACCCTGTATCACAGCTCGTAAGCTTCGCACACGTCCTCCGGCGGGGTCTAGGGTGTCCTATGTTACACTGACTGCACCCCCCCCCCCTCTCTTTTCCTCATCTAAATATTAAGTGACCCAGAGGCCACCTAGACCCTCTGCCATAAAGCTATACATGGCATGGAAGGCCTGTCCAAAGCTACTGAAAGGTATCGAGTCAAAAAAGTATGATTAGAGGACCAGAGGTGCGTGGCTGCTATGTCCTCAACAGAAAAATTCTTAAGGAAACTTAAAGAGGTCGCCCATTTGCGTAAATCGTGAGCTCTACCCACAACGCCGGGATTACTTTCCTGAATGACGTTAACTAAGAGAGAAGCTAGTTTACGCTTCATAACGCGTTTACTATAATAATAATAATAATAATAATAATAGTTCTTAAAGCTAGCGCATGCTAAGCTAGCTAAGGATAGCTCAATAAGGCCGATTAGGCGTATTTCCATTGGGGTCCTGTACTACTACCCCATCCCTTTGCTCATGAGGGATGGTAACGACTCAGTGCTTGTGAAAAATCTTTAATGCGCCGAGCGTGGGCGCGAACCCGGGCCTTCTGGGTGGAAGTCCGAGACGCTAGTCACTACACCAAGCGAGCCGCTAGATACCCATAAAGCACCTTGTTGATTCCTAGGTGTGACTTTTAAATATTTGGTTAGCGCTTGCACTGGACATAAATTATGGTGCACCTTTCCCCTTTTCAATGCCGCCACTGTGAACTCTGAAAACATGTGATCACTGTGTTCATTCTTGGCGATGAACCCTGGGGAAGGAGCAATATGAATACAATCATTGAGCCTACCAAACCTGATGCAATTAGGTGTGTTGCTCATCGCCGCCAGCTCAGACACCCTGTTCCCGGTAGCTAAAGCCATAAGGAATACTGCCCTTTTTAAAAGTAAGTCAAAATCTGCAGTATTTTGGTACCGCCGGGAATGAAGTAATGACAACGCTTTGTCCAGAGACCAGGTAGGTATGAGCTGACGGGGAGGTGGGCGGAGCTTAAAACATGCCCTCATGAAGCCTGTTTCCTCCGCTAGTGGTATGGTTAGACCCGTAAGGTCCAGGAATGGCACCCTAATTGCTGTTAAGTGATTCTTTAACGTTACTACTGATAGCTGTTTCTGCTCAAATAGATAGTTTAAATAATTAAAAACCAAAGCCACCGAAGGCACGGATTGTTCTGTTCTGAGTATCCAAGAAGTAAAAGACTGCCAATGCGAATGATACTGTCTCTTAGTAGATTGTGTGTATTGATTCATGAATTTATCGGTCACGGTTCTATCATACGGAGCTAGCCATTTGGCCTCCTGAATGTCCATAATGCAAAAGTCAGCGAGGTCTCTAGGTTGCCAATCGTGTCTAAGTGGAAATACCCGACCGGGAGCGACACCGGGTTCGGGCACCACATCTTTAATTGCTGGTACTACGCCTGCGCCGGCCACAGGGGCGCGATTAATGAGACGACGCCCCGATAATCCTGTAGTTTGTTTACTACTTGACACATTAGAGAAGCGTCTGGCGGCGGAAACAGATAAATGGAACTCCACATGTTCCAGTCCGTCACCAGTGTGTCGGGTCCTCCCGCCG
Source organism: Lithodes maja (assembly GCA_037953745.1). Lineage (NCBI taxonomy): Eukaryota > Metazoa > Arthropoda > Malacostraca > Decapoda > Lithodidae > Lithodes > Lithodes maja. The sequence continues at coordinate 14,587 of JBAKBP010031248.1, read as the reverse complement.
GCGTTGTTGTCCAGCGGGTTAGGTACAGTGGGAGTTTGTGAGTCTCCTCGGACGCAAATAGATCCACTTGTGGACGGTAAGGCTTCGCAATCATTAGGTCGAAAATGTTTTGCTTGAGCGCCCATTCTACTGTTGTGCTCTGTCTTCGAGATAGAGCGTCTGCCCAGACGTTCGCTACGCCGGGGAGATAAGAAGCGTGAAGCTTAATGTCCAGCTTGTCGGCTAGTACAAAAATCTTTTCTGACACGTTTAGCAACCTCCGAGATCGCGTTGACCCCTGTTTCTGAACTCGGTGAACCGCATTCAGCTTGTCCATCCTGAAGGCCACCGATTTGCCCCGCAAAGAAAAGCCGTGAGCCTGAAAGAAATACAAGGGGACTAGTAACTCTTTGACATTTATGTGGGAGGATTCTGAATGGGACCAGAGCCCTTGACCCTGGTGCCCTTGGTTTGACTGAAAGCCCCAACCTATCGTGCCTGACGCATCCGTGTCCACCCATACCGTCGGCGGAGGAGAGGTCCAAGACATGACTGAGTGCAATGTTTCCCTCTTCGCCCAGACCGCTAGTAAGGTGTGTATTAATTTTGGGATGGGCCATAATGTTTCCGCCGGCAATAGTGGACAAAATTTGTTGCCCTCCAAAATTAAACGTTTGACTTTCAACCGGCCCAACTTTACAGTTAGTTGAATCCAGTTGAGAGAGCCGACCAGAGATTCCCAGACTCTCCGTGTCGTAGTCAGACTGTGAAGAAACAGAAACAGTTTCTTGCGAAACCTGTTCCGATTGTCCACACTCTGACTCAGAGTGAGAGCAGCTGTGTCCCAGACCAGCCCTATCCACTGAACCACTCGTGAGGGAACAATGTTTGACTTTACCAGGTTTACCTTGAATCCTAGAGTTTTTACATGAGTTAATGTTATGTTGACATGACTTATGCATAATTGTTCCGTCTCCGCCACCACCAGCCAGTCTTCTAGATACCACAAAATCCTGATCCCTTGTTGCAACAAGGGCATCAGGGCTTGCCGGACTAATTTCGTGAATATGCGAGGTGCTAGGTTTAAACCGAACGGCATCCTCTGAAAGACATAAGTCTGATGCATTATTCTTAACGCCAGAAAACGTTGAAACCGTTTGTTTACCGGGTCATGCCAATACGCGTCCGTCAGGTCTAAAGAACACATCCACCCTTCCGGATGAAGTGTTAGCCTGATCTGATTCACTGTCAGCATCCGGAAGGATACGTTGTGAATATGGAGGTTCAGATAAGACAGGTCTACGACCGGCCTCATCTGAACACAATCCCTTTTGGGTACCAGAAAAAGTTTGGATGTAAAAACTGGGTAATTTTGGGGGACCGGGATGATAACCTTCTTGGCCACCATCTCTTGGATCAGTGACTCCACCTCTAATGAAACAAAATTTGCCTTTGTCGGCTGACGTAAGCGAGGTCGCCGGAGCCACTGCCAGGTGATGCCTTTGCGTGCCACCATCCTCGCCCATGTGTTTAAAGGCCATGCGCGATGATTCGCCCGGAACGACCCAGTTAGCAGACAAGGGTTCGCCGGCTGGACTACCCCCTGATCCACTCGCCGGGAGATCGGCCCTGGGAGTAAGGGAGACCTTAGTTTTTTGGTGGTGGTGGTGGTAGTGGAAGTTTAGACGACTGGCCGGGTTTGGCTGGAGACGGACCCTGACCCGGCCTTTGATACCTCTGTCCTTTATGGGTACCTGAAGACTTTCCTTGCTTGTATCTGTACTGACCTGGGGTGGAAGAGGATTTAGGCAAATGAAAGGATTTCGCCCCACCAGACTGAGCTTTAGCGACTGGTTTGGGCTTGGTAAAAGTGAAAGCAGGTTTCTGAGACAGGGCGGGACTGTGCTTCAAGGCCTGAGCCATGTTAAACACCGTCCTCCACACCTCCGGGGACATTAAAGAGGCAGTTAGAACTGGGGACATTACTACTTGATTAGCAATCCTATCCGGGAGCTTTCTGACTAGAGACATATTTAGATCTTGTCTTGCCCGCACCGCCTCTAACAAGGCCGTGCGTATATCTCCTAGTGACTGAATAGAAGTTTGGAGAAGTAAGCGTCTAGATAGTTCGATTGCCTTTCGAACTTCTGTGTCCGCTATAGCCTGAGCAGATCTTAGCATTGATTTTGCTACTTGTTGCGTAACAATATACTGAGAAAATAGCCTGTACGCCTTACCCCGTAGCCTAAACTCCCGGTCTAGGTGAGCAGTGGAAGGTGTAGAGAACGGATCTTTAAGCTCGCATAGATTAATTTTAGGGGCAGCTAAAAAGGCAAAGAGAGCAGAGGGAACTCCGCCGGCAGAGTATACTGGGAGAGAGAACCAAGAATGGCTCTCTTGTGGAATTTGGTGTGAAGGTTTAGAAGTGAATGTGGTTGCAAAGTTTTGCGCCGCGACTTCCCAGTCCACCCAATGTGCCGGACCCAATTGCTCCACCTTCAAAACTGGATTCGCGGCTGAGTCAGTAAATGTCTTTAATCCCAACTCAGGGGTTAGAGCTGACAGCGCTTTGATATCATTGAACCCATCATGTTTTGTCCAGTCCGAAAACAGTTTTGAAGCTGACGCAGGGGGTAGGGCAGGTGTAGAAGAATATACAAAATAATCATGATGATAATAGTTGGGGATGGCCTTAATACTAACATCAAGTACATTTCCCAGCATATCTAGAGCCCTTAACTTCCTAGATTTATATCCTTGGATTACCCACTCTCGTGGTACCGGAAGCTCCCCTGACATAGTGGACTGTGCTGCCTCTGGCTTTGTTGGTACCAGTGATACCCACGAATCGTCTGGCCCGTATAAGAGAGGCATAGCCCCTTTTCTGATCGGGGCTTTGTCTAATGGGGGGAGGATTTACGTCTGCTACTACTCGCACATTGGAAGTAGTTAGTGCCGCCGAAGTTGGCCTAGTAACAATAGTAGGTGATACAAGGGGAGTGAGCGGAGTTTGTGTCAAAGTAACGGAAGTAGCCAGAGGTCGGACAGTCGATGTTGGCGTGGGAGCTCCCAGACCAACCATAGGAGGCTCCGGTTGCTGGCCAAAAAACTTAGTTAAAGGACTCGCTAATAACCCATCAATCTCATCCGCCGTGACAAATTGAGCAGATGAAGAACTATTAGGTGAAATATCCCTATTCTGAGAGTTATCTACGTTACCCACCTCAGAAATAATAGACCCATCATCCCCTGCCTCCTGTCCCTCCTGAGAGGATTCCGCCGAGGCTGGGGCCCCTTGCCATGTTAAGTCAGGGATGGAAGACGGTGTTTCCGCGTCCCGGTGGACTTCAGCCACTACCTGAGTTGTCTGAGACAGCAGAGAGCTGTCCCGCCATGGCTGGGAGTACCTCCAAACTCCCCGGCCTTGGTCGGAACTTACTTGTGAGCCAGGCCCCACCCCAATGACTGAGCCCTCACTCGAGCCCTCTAGCGGGTTATCACTGCCGGGAGAACCCTCTAAATCTAAAGTGAGAATATTATTTGGGGACACTATGTCCGCCGGAATATCCCCGACCACAGTCTCTGACTCCACTTCCGACCTGTCAGATTGGACTTGAGACATGTCGGGAGTAGAGGCAGAAAGCGAGGTTCGAGGCTCCGGCGAACGCCGGGAGGACTTTCGTACATGAGACTCTTTTTTTAGAAGACTTGTGACTCCGCCTCGACTTTGATGTATCACTAGAACTATCCTTGGTCTTGTCTGTCTTGCTCTTCTTCCGCGAAGGTGAAGTCGAGTGACTATGTGTCTGCTTTCTGAGAGGAGACCGTGACCTGGACCTAGATCTTGATTCCGAAGTTGTCGCCGGGGGAGACGGCTCTCGCGGTCGCTTAGATGTGCCGGGGGAGGGAAGAAGCTCTTTAACCAGCCCAGTCTCTGCCGGCTTAGTGACTTTACTTCGGGAAGGAGGACGTTTAATTGGGGGGTACTGAACCAACAAACGGTCCCACAGAATTACGTTATCACACTGCAATGCTTTATGAGCCACTGCAGTCGCATAATTAGTAAGAAGTTGTCTGACCTCGCGTAATGCAACCGCCGCGGCCAGATTGTCGTGCTGTAATACTTTAATACCCAGCTGACTACAAAAGGTACAATTCTTTGTGACCCACAAACCCCTTGATCGGTCCAAGCATTTGACACAACGAATGCATAGAGTGTGCGCAAAAATAGGGATTCCGGAACATGAGGGCGTTGAGCAAAGAGCAAAAACAGGGGCTAGAGCAGCCATGGCAGAGACTGGTTAAAAGCTAACTCCCCCCGGGCCTCACCTGGTCCTCTGTGGACCCGCCGGAACTCCGCCCTGGAAAAAAGAAAATTTCCAGGAATTAATGCTCATAAGGTTACCCCAAAATGTTCTAACACAAGTGTTAATGAACCGCCGGGCAACGAGACGTAATACCCCACCATTACCTCTCGTTACCCTGTAGGTTCGTATGTAAAGATTTTGTAAATAACTTTACGTGTCCAAAAGATTTAAGAATATCCTCAGACATGATATAAAGATGAGCAGTTCTTTATAAGTGACGCAGTCTTCCCTGTGATATAACGTTCACCGGGAACCCATACTAAGACGCCGGCCTCCTTATTATAATGCAGTTAGCCAGGTTAAGCCCATCTTAATCATTAGATCGCCGTGAGTTGAATGTCTTGATACCTAAATGTATCCCTCAATTGTTAGGCTAATCCTACCGAATTGCAAATCCGTGATTCCCACCCTCCCGAGGTTCAACCGCCGGGTGAAAAATAATAGAAAAGTTAACCCCAATTGTTCCTATCCCCACTTCTTTGCAAAAGATCGCCGGGGTGGAAAGACTACTCAAACAACACAGCCCAGTTTTTCAACGGCTTTGCAAAACCGGGAAAAACTATAGTCAACAGGTGTCCGCATGAACCCATAGTTGAATCAGGTAAAGCCCTTCCGCCGGGAAACACAGTAAGCCTGAACACAGGCCCCACTACAGAGACGCAGTTCTGGAGAGCCCTCAAGCCACCACTCGCCAGGGGAAACTAGCCTATTTTAACCACGCGTGATTAAAACTCGGCAACCAGCCGGATTTTCTCAGTGCAATCGAGAAAACCCGCCGGAAACGGTAACCCACACCAACCAGAAGCAATCGGAGGTACACAAATAGTGCCTGGAATAAGCCAATACACAACTTATCCAGAACACACATGACACAGTAGTACATATTTATACAATAAATCAATAACACTTGTACATGTAAAAAAGCTACGAGAGGCTGGCTAGGCCTAAGCAGACGGAGTATCGCTTAAACATGTGGTAATAAAACAAAAAACACTGAATATTATCACAACAGGAACAGCAGCCAACACACCTCGAAGAAATATACCCGGGAGAGGGAAGCACTGACACGGGACCTAGAAAAACCTTCACTAAGTGAAGAAAAATACACTAGGAACGTCAGAAAACAAACAAATAAGGCAACTTCATCAGAAAGATAAAAAGAAGCCTAATCACGTGTAGTTAAAGCCAACTAAATAACTAGGCTAGCTAATCCGCGAAAACGTTTCACGCGTCCACCCCGGGACCACGAGGGTACGCCCGAAATAGGCGTCCCAAACACACGACCCAAAATACACTGAACTGCGGGCAGCCCGCCCATGACACCCCTGCTACGCATATCCTAACCTTACTCGATACATCCCAGAGTAAACAAATGAGAAAAAACTCACTAGGGACGCAGCAAATGCGGAACGAGCGGAGCGTGGGGAGACACGTCAGGGCAGGTTGAGCGCAGAGCAGAGAAGGAAGAATGACGCCTGAAGTCAGCGTCTGGTTAAAGATCCACACAAGTACATCCACGAAGTTATGGAAAGCTTATGAATAGTTATTCTTATTTTCTTTTTATTTGTTATTTTTTACGAAGTTTATTCGTAGTGAGTACCCAATTTCATAATGACGAACCATGAGTGAGGTTGCGTGCGCTCATGATGAAGGCTACTCAATTTTTTATGCTCTGCGCGGTAGATTCAAACTACGGTAAATGAGTGTTTGAAGAGGGTGCCTTATGTAATAGGCATAATTTGTTAGTAGTCTTGGCAAATCCAACGTCAAGGCTATTAACCTAATTGCAATGACGACTTGTCTATTTTGACTGCTACGTCGTCATTCCAACCGCGGTTAAAAAGAAAACGTCTAGAGTCTACTCCTTATCTTGCTCTAGGGAGCCCTAGATGTCGAACTGCAAAAAGTGCCAGACGAGCCCATCCTTGCAAGGGAGCGAGCTGTCGCTTCAAACAGTCTACTGCACCAAATCACCACCCATAACGAGGGGCGTCGCGCTCCTTGGTGCCGCTAGAGGAGCGGCGAACACATCCAAAGGTATCCAAAGGTATACAAAGGTAAGGTTGTACATTAACCAAAACTACCACCGAAGGTGAAAAAAGCATAGAAGAGAAGAAAAAGGGGTTTACCTTAGTTACCGCTTAAGGCCCATCCCGTGTTCCGTCATGTGCAGATCCCTGTCGAACGTGCGCATGAGCGACCCTCTCTTGTTATCATTTTTTCACGCGCCTCCATTGATTGAGTCCGCTTTTGTTGTGCTCCTTTAATTCACCCTGTTTAGGTTCGTTTTCGGCTTATCTGGCCTTCTTTTTTGTTAGACAGATGTTACGTGATCTAGGGCACACGTAAATGGGCTCCTAAGTGTGTATAATGGAGACGCGTGTGGAAATAGCCTACCGAAGGTACGGGGGCGCCTGGCGTTCCTCGTATATGTTTTTCATTCTTTCTCTTTTCATATTCTTTTTTCCTGTTAGTCTGGGCATAGTTTAGCTTTTAGCTCATTTTAGCCTAGCTCGTTTTCTCATTCAGGAATTGCTATGCCCCTATGAGTTTTCATTTTTTCATAGCCTAAGGTGTAACGTTGGTAAACAATCTGAGATTTCGTTGGTGGCGGTGCTGTTTGTAGAGTTTGTGTCGGCCGCATTATTAGCGTTATTCCCGAGTCCCCCCTTTCGAGCCTTCACTGTGTCTCAAGGGCCTGGGTGACAGGTGGTTCGTGATAATCCAGGGGTACCCCACGGGGGCCCCTCCTTCACACCACAGGGTTTTTCGCACCTGACACATTCTCTGCTCACGGCTAGGCCACCCTTTTTCTCACCAGTTTCATTTACTGGTTTTTGTTTTCTCTTCCTGTTTCACCTCTATCCTTTCATAGTCTTTTTGCCCAATCCAGGGGTACCCCACGGGGGCCCCTGTTTGTGCGAAACCACCCTCCCTGCCACTTCTCCTCATGGGCTTTGCTCTATCTCTGTGGGTTGGGTGGTTCCTGGGGGATGTGCCTCCTCTCCTCTGGTGTGTCTTCCTTGCCTCTCCCTTTACCGGTTGAGTTAGGATAAATTCAAGGAAGACACTGCTCAGCTTGATGGCCATCATCGCTTGGGAGTTCATAAGGAGATGACGCATTTTTGTGGCCTTTTTTGGTATTCCCTAGACGCTCCTCTCGCTTTTTCGGCGCCGGACCATCTCGGCCGGTCCTGCAAATTTGCGTAGAGCTCGATTCGGTCCTCTGGGACGTTTCGGCTCCCCGCAAATTTGCGGAGATCGCTGGGGGGGTCCCTCAAAGAGCGGGAGGGTTGTGTCGGTACGGTTATGCCTCCATTGGCCCGCAACTTTGCGGTAATAGTTGGCTTTCACTGTTGACCTTTTTTATGTCATCTTGTTGCCTGAAACTATCTTGGTGTGTGCACTTTATTGGTGTTATAGGCCCTGCATGTAAGATGTTGAGTGGTGGTTAACACTTTCTCCATCTTTGCAGGTTCTGCTAGTGCTCTTCCACCTCGACCGCCCTCCTCACCTGCCTCTGTGCTCCCGGTTTAGGGTGAGTACGGATACCTGTTTGCATGTGTGTTTCTGTTTCCCCATGCTCTTTACCTGGTTCTTATTGGACATTCTCTCCACTTACTCCTTCGACGTGCTGATTATGGTGTGTGTTCTTCCGGTGCAGGTAGGCTGCCTTGCTTTCGCCATGGTTGTAGCTCCCTGTGCTTGGAGAGCCCCAAGTCCTGCTTGCGCCACTCGCAATGTGTGTCCTCTACGGCCTACCTCCCTGCTCTGTGTGGCCCGTGTCTGGCCCTGGTGGATGTGGTGCACCTTCGCCCTGGTTCCTCAGCGGCGGCAGTGGCCTCTGCTTCCCTTCAGTCGGTGTGGGCGATAGTCTCCCGCCACATTAGGGCTGTGAGCCACCGTTCCCCGGCCTTTGTTGCCGCCCGGATCCGCGTCGCCCTGGGTTTCCCTGCCCCGACTGAAGGCCGTTCGCCTGGCCCTCTCCCCTGGGTCCCGCGGCCGGTCGTCACATCGTCGGGGGGCTCCCCTGCTCCGTCCACGCTCTCGCTCGCCTCGTCGCCCGTCCTCTCCTGCCCCTCGTTGTCCTCCTGATCGCCTTGACGGCGCCCATCGCCCTCGTCATGGTTCTCGCCCTGCGGCCGGGGTTAGCGGCTCTGCCCCTGTGAGCCCTCCCCTGGCCTCTACGGGTAGGGGCTCTCCTACCTTCCGCCCGCTTCCCCTGCTCGAATGACGTCCTCTTCCTTTGTCCTCTATGCGCGCGGAGGTTCAGGCTGTAGCTGGCCCTCTGCTCCCTCCTCCTATGCTGTCCAGGAGGGTCCGCCAGGATGTAGTTGCTTCTCCTCCTACTGCACCTGCTTCAGTGCCTCTACTTCCTTCACGGTCTCGTCCTACGGTGGCGGTCCCTCCCTCCTCCGCCTCGGTGTCGGGCCGCCCTGTTATCTCGGCCCCGGGGATCCTTGCTCTATTTCCCCCCGCCGCTCCTTCTGACCTGATTTCACCCGGCCAGCCTTCCCGCTCCCGTCGTCCTGCTCCTCCTCCTTCTTCTCTCCCTGACTTCACTTACCGTCTCGCCAGGGGGGTACCCCTACTCTTGGCTCGGTGGGGTTTAGCGAGGTTTCGGGGTCCCCTTTCTCAGGGGCTGACGTGTCGCTGGAAGAGGGGGATGGTGCTGTTTCCCCCTCGGGTGTTCGTGATCGGGGGCGAGTCCCTCAGCGGCGACACAACCGTCGTCGCTCGCCTTCCTTGGGCCGCAACGCGGCTGGTTCGTGTCGTGGGTCTCGCCCCTGCGGGCCGACCAATCTTGGGGGGGGGGGGGGGGTCGCCTCTCTCGGATCGATTGTCGGCTATGCAGGGGAGGGTTGTGTCACGCATCGACGGGCGCTTGGAGTCGATGCAAGACTCCCTCTTATCGCGCTTCTTGGCGGTGACACACCCTCAGCGCCTCACCCTACCTACCCCTGCTACGGTCTCCCTCCCTTCTGCAGGCCTACGCTCTGGTCAGCCTTCAGCCGCCGGGACTTCCTTCAGGTTGTTCAGTCCCTGGCTGTGTTGACGGGACTGTCCTCCTATGGGACGGGTTTTTGCGACGACGGTCCGCCTGGCTTAGCCGTCTTGCTCGATCACCCTATCCCATTGGGGGCCTGGTTTGCTGAGGCCTTCGACTTCGCCGACCGTTCCGTCGCCGGCTCTCCTTCAGTCCCTCCCCCGGAGTCATCACTGCTTTTGCCTCCTCTTGTGTCTGTCGGCGGGTTGGCCGGCGCGTTCTGGTCCTGGATAAGCGGGCCCGTTCTTGAACTTTGTTCTATTGCTACCCCGTTCTTCTCTCACCCAGATCAGTCCTCTGTCGACAGGGATTTTCCCTTGCGACGGGGGGTGCCGAACTTATTCTCTTGTCTTTTCGGTTCCCTCCAGACTTCTGTTCACCGCCTGCGGCTTATCGAGGCGTCTGCACCAGGCGTTCTTCGTTAGGGTTTGGACCGCGTTCGGCGGATCCGCCTTCGACTCGCGGTGTCTTTGGTTCCCGAGCTGAAGGCGGTTTTGTGCGTGGCAACTCGGCAACGCCGGACGGTACGGTCCTCGTTCTGCCGGACAGCCCCCTTGGATATTCGTCAGGGTTTGTTGTACTCTGCGCTTTATACGTCGGGGCTATTTTGCGCAGGATGCTTGGGGACGCTCCGCTTCTCTGTCGGCGGACCCTGCTTCCGACACGCGACGACGCGCTGTGTCGCGAGCGGGGTCTTCTCGGTCCCGTCCTTCTGCCGGTCCTCTTCGGGGTGCTGCTGCAAGGGCTGCCGCCATGCACGGGCGCGGGACAGGGACGTTACAGGCCGGTGCGTCAGTTCCGCCTCGCACTTCTGTTCTTGCCCCCTTTTCATCCCCGCCGTGTCGGGGCTGGCCAGCCTTCCACTTCCGGCCGCCCTTCGTTGGGGTCAGCCCCGCGATTGCCAGGGGTTGGGGTAGCCCGCCCTTTTTGACGAAGTTGGGGGGGGGGGGGGGTAGAGGAGGTCAACGTGGCGCTCATGACCGCAAGGACCTTACCGGGGGTACCTCCACGTCAAAACAATGTGTAGGTTCTCCGGGTCGGTCTCCTTGTTCTCCTTCTCGTCTAGCCGCCCGGGTCGCTCCCCTCCTCTTGGGAGCTCCCACAGGTTGTTTTCGCCCTTGCGCCCCTCGCTGGCCGCGAGGGACGTTGGGGGTGGCAGCTTGCGCGGAGGGGTCTCCCCTGGAGGTGGACGTCCAGACCCCCACTCCGCTCTTGTCGCCGACGCCGGCCCATCTCTTCAGAGGTGGCCCACGTGTTCCCATCCATGCACGAGCAGGGAATCGTCGAGGGGGTGACCGCCGTTCACTCGGTTTTCCTCTCCCGTGTATTTCTGGTACCGAAGTAGAACTGCGACGCGATGCGACCGGTGGTGGCTCTGTCGGCCCTCAGAGGGCGCATCGTGCACGCACGGTTTCGGATGCTGCCGGTACCCCAGGTACGCCTGGCCCTGCGCCCTCTGTCATGGGTAGTGTCGCTGGCCCGCCAGGGTGCGTCTTGGCTCATTCCTCTCCATCCTCGGTTTCGGCGATTCTTGGCCGTTCGGACTTCCGATCGTGTGTTCCTGTTCGACAGACTTCCCTTCGGTCTCCACATCGCGCTGCGGATTTTCTCCACGCTGGTGGAGCGGGCTCTGGGTCCTCTCCTCAGGAGCGGGCTCCAGATCCTGTTTTCCTTGGCCGATTGGTTGATAGTTTCCGAAGCCCTGGGCCTGTGCGTACGCGACACCCTCACGGTCGTTCGCCGCGTCGCACAGTTAGGGTTCCCTATCGATGTTCCCAAGTCACGCTTAACCCCTTCGCGTGTCGTGCCGTGGGTCGGTCTCGCATGGGTTTTGTCCAGTGCTACGGTGACCCAAAGTCTGCCAAACGCGGTGCACCTTCGCCGTGTTGCACTCGGTCTCCCTCCCGGGGTGGCTCTGGGACTCGTTAGTGGGTTCGCTGACTTGGGCCGCTCTTCCCATTCCCTTCGGGAGACTCAGGCTACGCCGCCTACTCCTCATGGGCACCGAGGTGTTTCCGTTGACCCCTATGGATCGGCTCCTGCCGCTCCCGCGTCCCATTCGCCGACGCTTCGGACGCTGGGTTGCTCGGGGCGCGCTCTCTGCGGCTGTGCCCTGGACCACCCCCCCCCGCCGACGATCTGGGTAGACACAGATGCGTCGAGCGTGGTAGGGTGAGGTTACCAATCAAACCTGGGACGTCAACTTCCCGGCATCTATCTCCCCTACCCATCTATGCCCTCGAACTGTTGGTTCCTTTGTTCTTCCTGAGGGACCACGCGCTGGCCCTTCGGGATGGACACTCAGACGGATGTCCACTGTACACGAAAGAGGGGGTCCTCCAGGTCGTTGACTCTATTGGGGATCTCAGTGGAGTTGTTCTTCCTCGCGAACCGACACACCTTCTCCCTGCATGCCTCCTCCCTGCCCGGGACTGCCACCCTGTGGGCGGACGCCCTGTCGAGAGGACAGGGCATTCTTGTCGAATGGGCAATGCGACAGACTGTGTTCGACGACCTCGCGGCTTCCTGGGGTGTTCCGGAGGTCGACTTGTTCGCATCGAAGGTGCCGCACCAGTTGCCTCAGTACCTATCCCTCCGGCCTCGCACTCCGGAGGGGGGTCCGGACGCTTTCATGGTAGACTGGACCAGGTGGCGGTCGATATACATATTTCCGCCACCGGGCGCACTGTTGATGTGCAAAGTCCTCGCGTGGATGCGGCTGTATCGCGGCAGCGTCTGGCTCCTCGCGCCTCTGTGGGCCGGCACGGGCTTGGTACACCCGGTTGACGCAGTGGTGCCTGAGTCCGGTCCCTCTCCCTGTCTCCGACTTCCACTTGAGCTCGGTTGGGGACCTGCGGACCTCGTTGGCCTTCGCATCATGGATGTTCATGAGGCACGGTGGCTCCCGGTCCATGGCCGGGACCTGACTGCCTTCCTGACGCGTTCCTGGCCGACTTCTCCTTGGGGGACTTACGGGTCCCGCTGGTGGTCTTTTACTTGGTGGATACAGGACACTCGCCAGACGGTTGGCTCTCCTTCCCTCGTCCTCCACTCCTTGTTTCGCCTCTTCCGTACACGTCACTTTCACGTCGACGCTATACGTAACCACTTGTCTGCCGTCCGGGGGGTCTTTGCGTCCGTCGCTGGGCTGGTCGTTCCGCCGCAGGAGCTGGATTCCTTCATGACGGCTGCCTTCCGGGACCGACCGCCTCCGCGCCATGTCCCTCCACAGTGGGATCTGGGGCGGGCTCTGGACCTTCTGGCTTCACCCACGTATACACGGGCCGCTACACCGGTTCCGTTACTCGGGCTTACACTCTTCCTTGTCGCTCTGGCCACTGGGGATCGGGTGTCTGCACTAGCGGCTTTGTCACGGCCCCGGGACTGCGTGCGATTCTCCCCGTCCTTGCATGGCGTCCCGTTAGCCCCCTCCCCTCATTTTGTTGCCACGAATGAGAGGGAGCCCCGCGTTTTCCGGCCTTCCACCGTCCAGGCTTTACTGCGTGGGCCTACTCGCCATGTGTTGTGCCCGGTGTCAAGCCTTGCCCTCCTCTGTTGCGTCTGTGGCGCCGCCTTCGGGTACTGCTGTGTGGGTGTCTCCTCGGACAGGTGGGAGGCTCTCGCAGGTGCAGATAGGGCGCCGCCTTTGTCGGACCGTTCATGCCATTAACCCTGTTTGTAGGGGTTCTGCGCACGATGTGCGGTCCTTTGCTGCCTCCTTCCGGTTCCGGCAAAGTCGTTCCTTACCTGACATCGCCTCAGCGGTTTTGTGGTCTTCTATCAATTCCTTCATCTCCTACCTCTCCATGTCCAGTGTTCGACCCCCTCGGCCGGTGATAGCTCTCGGGGGTCGTGTTTCGTAGTGCTCTGGCGACGATACCTGGTCTTCCCCCCTTGTCCCTCGTTCTTTTACTTTGTTTTATTTAGAAATGGGGGGGGGGGGGGGGGAGTACGGGTTTGCAACACTTGATTGCAAGTTTGGGATTATGTATTATGTATACAGTACAGAAGTGTTTTTGCCACATTGAAAATTGTGTTTTGTTATTGTGTTCAATGTTTTTGTTGGTTTTGGAAGAAAAGGGATTTTGGGTACGGTACCTTTTTGGTTTCAGACACGTCTATGTTTTTGCATTACTATGAATGACGGGCACGTGTTAAAACTGTTCTTTTTAGCTACTCCTCAGTTTTTCACTCTTTTATTAAACTCTCTTGTTTAAATTGTGTCTTTGTCATTCATAATTTTGTTTTATGCATTTTTTTTTTTGGTATGTTGGGCTTGGATGTCCTCCTATTTGTTATGCAGCCTTGACGTTGGATTTGCCAAGACTACTAACAAATTGGGAGGTTTGACGTACCTCCCAACCTACCAAATAGGAAAACCTACTATTTGGTAGTAGTCTTGGAAAATCCAACGTACATAATACCCTCCCTCACGCCGGACCCCCTGCCCATCCGCGTTCTTCTGCTGACGTGAGATGTGATAACAAGAGAGGGTTGCTCATGCACGTTCGACAGGGATCTGCACATGACGGAACACGGGATGGGCCTTAAGCGGTAACTAAGGTAAACCCCTTTTTCTTCTCTTCTATGCTTTTTTCACCTTCGGTGGTCGTTTTGGTTAATGTACAACGTCTCCTAGAGCAAGATAAGGAGTAGACTCTAGACGTTTTCTTTTTAACCGCGGTTGGAATGACGACATAGCAGTCAAAATAGACAAGTCGTCATTGCAATTAGGTTAATAGCCTTGACGTTGGATTTTCCAAGACTACTACCAAATAGTAGGTTTTCCTATTTGGTAGGTTGGGAGGTACGTCAAACCTCCCAATCGTCAATGATGGAGGGGCCACTAATAAATAACTCACTATGCAATTAGACTCACTATGGACTAAGAGCTGATGCGTTTGGGAGGGGCTATGGAAACTGAAGAAGGGAGCAAGGGATTTGTGTTGTTTCCTGTTGGTCGCCGGTCGATAGAGGTCGCTCCTGGGCAGGAGGAGCTATGAGTCAGGCTCATGGGAAGCAGTGGAAGATCGGAATGCGCTGAGGCTCGGTGTTCAAACTGTGTTAATTCTTTTCTTTTTTTATTTCCTACTTTTCAGTGGCTCCGTCTCAATGACGGGGATGATTAAGGGGTACCCCTTAAGATGATCTTGGTTCTCGACCGCCGTAATCGAGGTTAACCCGGGCTTCTCAG
>JBAKBP010031247.1:0-24677 GCA_037953745.1 Lithodes maja | reverse complement strand
GGTAAACTACACCGACCGGACCATAGGCTGGAACATAGATCTCGAAATGCCCCAGCGCATCATTGTCCTTTTCACTTTCATTCATCAGGCTCTGACACGTTGCTGGTGCATTCTTAAGTCCGTCAGGCACAACATTGCACTGGTAGGTACTCCCGTCCACAACAAAACCACATACCTCTTTAGCACGCTCGGACAAAGTTACAAGCAACGACCACTCACGACATTCCTTATCCCTCAGATCCTTCGTCCACACGTAATCCAGCTCTGCTTGCACCATAGGCTGTCGAGCAGGATTTATACGGCAGGGAATTAAACTGAGCCTTGCACTATCTCCAGCCTGCATGTCGGATTCTACCCCGTACCTCAGGCCTGGAGAAGCAACAAACATGCGAAAGTACTGCCATAGCCTAGTAAATAACTGCCTTGCACTGTCTCCACGAACAACATGCCTTGTGCCCTCCCACAACCCAGCCGAGACCGCAGCTTCTAACCTGTAGTCTCCCTCCTTCTCCACCTTCGTCCCTAGAACAGCCAGGTCATGAGAGGGACAATCAGTACCACCCGTGCAGTCACTCCCACAGTTCATTATAGCTAAGGCTTCCCCGCCGATACCGTACATGCGCACCCCCACATTCCTTGTGACGACATCTGCCTGCGCAGCATCACCGCTTTTAGCGACATGGCCAGATACAGTCGGTCTGTGGTAGGGCTGTTGCATTAGACTAGAGCAGCATTGGGAGGCTATGTGACGACCGGGCACTGCGATACCACAGCCGACCCTACCAATCTGCTCAATGTCCTCCTTTTGACCACCACCCTTGGCAGCCATGGGTCGACCCTGACCTGGCAACCATGCCAAGGCCTCGTCGCCCACCTTAAACCACCGAAACAACGAGGCTAACGGTCTTTTAACAGTCACATGACCTGCCTGCGGAACATCTCGCACCGCCCGAGTTGTGAGACTCAGGGGCTCGGCACGACCAGTGGGGTATGAACCGAGCTGGTGCTGGAGTGCTGCACACTGCTGCTCAGGCAGGTGCTCTAGCACTTCCACAGCCACCAGACTCGTGTCCCCCGCCCACTGCTTCGCCGAGACATGACAATCCCTACTCTCCTCCACCTGTGCCCTACTGCCCCCCTCTCCTTCTCCACCTTGGCCGCGGCAGACCAACGCAGGGACAGTAGGCTGCTCAGGTGGTTGCCTCACAAACTCCTCCAACAGGTTCACATGACATGCTTCCCCGTCCTCGTGTTTAATCTCGACAGCACCATTACCACACTTCTGAACTTCCGGATCCTCCAACTGAGCAACCCTTTTTTCTCTCTGTGTGTAACGTTGCTGCCTCTGAGTCTCTTCCGGCCCTACCTCCTCACTAGCTGTGACAGGTCCTGGGGCCTCTCCAGACTCTAACATAGGTGCTAATACTGAATCAACCAGGAGAGCCGCCGAGTCAAAACTCTTAAAACCAACTCCAGCTTTAGCCTCCTCCTGTTGATCGTTCCTCTGCTGGTCGGAAGACGGAGGACTAGGCTGTGACACTTTAGCTGTCCGAGCCCAGGTGACAGCACACGCCATGGGTTGTGCCTGGCACCGCTCGACACACTCTTGCTCTACCCCACTCACGTCGGCCGTCCTCTCGGCAACGACTAAGGGTAGAACCTCAGAAGCGGGCATTGCAAAGTCGTTACCGAGAAGAAGGTCGACGCCCTCCACTGGCAGTTTCTCCACAATCCCAACATCCAATTCACGTGTCACACCATCCACCTCCAACTCCAACCGCACCAGCGGGTATGACCGAGTTGCATTAATACCCTGCACCACTACCACCCGAGCCGCATTTATAGGGTAGCCAGTCAAATTGTTCATCAGAGTCTGGGAAGCACCTGTATCACGCAAGACCTCTACTCCATGCTTGCGCCCCGCCCACATCACGCAACCCCGTCCTCTATGGTCGCAAAAAACATCCTGAGCAGGGTTCGAGCCTCTCAGGTGTTTCTGCATTGGCTGTGCCTCAGCCTCTGACGAACTGCCCCGGGCAAACTCAGAAGACTTCGGAGACACACCAATGTTGCAGGCCAAAGACACAGCTGCTGTAGGTGGTTTGCTAGGACAGACTCTTGCAAAGTGCCCCTTTTCATGACAAAGATAACACTCCAACTCCCCTCTGGGCTTCCCTTGGTACTGGGAAGGGCCCGGCCCCTTCTTAAATGGGACGGTGTTAGTCTTGTGGTCAGTCTTGGTATCATAGCTCTTGTACTTGTTTGCATAATGTATATCACTAACTCGGGGGGGTGGGGTGTCACGCCCCTTGTTACCTGCCTCACTACGCTGGGCAGACCCGCACCCACGAATTAATGATAGCCGGAGGTCAGCCATCTCAGCTGCCTCCTGTAGAGTTTTAGGGTTCTTTTCTTTAATAGTTAAAGTCATATCTGCACCAGTACACTTATAAAACTGCTCGAGCAGAAACAGCTCAGTCAACTGTTCGGCCGTCTCAGCTTTCTCAGAACGTGTCCAGTTAGCAAGTGCATCTTTTAAGTCCCGGGCATGTTCAAGAAAGGTCGCCTCCCTAGTCTTCGTAACACCCCGAAACTTCAATCGATATGTTTCTGGTTGCAACTCGTATGCCCGTAGGACAGCTCTCTTCAATACTGGGTAGTCAATGCAAGACTCTAAAGGCAGTGCATCATAAGCCTTCAGACCCTTACCCGTAAGTCTTGAGGAGACCAGAGCTGCCCACTTCTCTTCAGGCCAATTATGCTCCCTACACTTCTTCTCAAAACGATTAAAAAATTCTGTGACCTCAGTTTCACTAAATGCCGGCACCAATTTGACTAAGTGAGACAAGGACTGTTCTCTTACTTGGCCCTCCCGGCCCATCCGAATCCCTGTCGACTCTGCACGAGTCTTATCTAAGTCTATCTGAGCACAATATTTCTCGGAGTCGTATCTAAGCTCAGCCTCGTGCCTCCTGACCTCAATCTCATGCCTCCTAGTCTCATTCTCCTGCCTCCTAGACTCAGCCTCAATCTCCTGCTTCCTAGCCTCATTCTTCGCCTCAATCTCCTGCTTCCTAGCCTCATTCTCCATTTTAGCAAGCTCGAGTTTAAATATCATCTCAGGAGACAGGCCGGAAGAGGGAGCTGCCACTACTGAAGGAGGGGGGGCAAGAACTGGGGAACCACCATACGCACCGCCCGAGGGCACTCCAATCTTCCAATGCTCATCCCTCTGTGGGAGAGTGCTAACCTCCGGCAACTGAGTGGACGGCACTGTGGGAGTCGAGTGAGAGGGGATCTGGGGAGGAACCCCCCCAAACGCCCTCTCCTCCGAAACCCCATGTCGCCCACGCAACACCCAGGAAATCAGCTCCCCCTTGGACATCCCTCCTACATTGGATAGACCCAAAACCTTGGCTATCAGGTGCAAGCCATAAACATTCACCCCAGTCAGCCTCTCCTCCGTCACGTGGTACTGCTTACTCACAAAAAGTCTAGCATCCTCCTCACTAGTTACTAACGGCACCTCCTCACTTAGCATCTCTCGCTCCTCGTCAGTACTAGGGCCCGACATACTGAAGTTCATCAAAAAATTCTCGAGACAAAAGTGTTAAACTCCCTTATGCAAGCACTAATTACTAAATTAACTGGAGTCTTTTAAATGCTCTCCTAATTGCCTTACAAAAAAAAATATTCTTCAATATGTACGCTAAAGTACCAACAAACAAATGTTGTACAACTCTGCAAAAAATTTATACTGTTCACAAAATCCTAAGCAAGGTCGCCATTTGTTACGACCGGGCACTCGGGTACACTAGGGCTCTTACACAGGACTCGAGTATGGCTCGCTGCCACAACGGAAACACACGATCCCAACCCCAGAGTACTGCCAGCCGAACAAAAAACGCCACTACCCTCCAGAGTTCTATCTGCTATAACGGGGTATACAAGAACTCGGTACTAGCGTTTCACACAACAGACTAATAACAAGACGGGAGTTATCTAGTCTGGTCAACAATCAAACAAAGAAGAAAGTACTACAACACTAAAGAATAGTGTTGGCCGAAGCCGAAGTAATCCACCCTTGAACTAAGAACTTAAGAAGTCCTCCACCCTCTACTTCGGATCGGCACTATTACGTTACGTTAAACAATAGTCCTCGAGCATCAAGCAAGGAATCTTCTGATAAGTTAGATGCTTCTCGAATACTCATAAGAAGTAAGTATCGGATTTTGAACAGCAATTTAATGAATAACTCACTGGTAATTAAAGGCTTTAAATTGACATAAGAAGAATTATAAGAATAAGCAATAGGATATGGCAAACATTAAGAAGAAGTACTCCGACAATGCACTGGCAATAGCCTACTAAGATTGTGCTCGTGGGCCACTAATCTCTGAAGTAGCTAAGCGTGCCACACATGAAATCAATAGTGCTTAAACAATAATATACATAAGGAGAAGCTTCAATACTATGCTGTATCTGCTGGTCGAGCAAAGTCTAGCTGGGATATCTAAGGTTAAGAGACAATGGCTGAGCAAGCGGCTCGTAGCCTAGCGAGGTCCTTAAGACTGTGCGGCCAAATTACGGTAATTGACGGGATGCTCTCTTGAGAGATCCAGATCACTAGTATCTGGTTCTCTCCTGGCGATCCTCTCAAAGTCAAGCAAATGAGATAGCACAGTGTTGGGTGGCACAGGCAAAAGCCCTCACTCGCAACACAGTGCTAAACTCCCACGGTACACAATCAAAAAGACCCCCTAGGCTTCCCACGTCTCCGTTGCAATTGTGCTGGTTCAACCAACCTAGCACTCATAGGAAATCACAACTCGAGGAACCCTATCCCAGTCTAGCATTACCTAAACCAGCAGAAAACAGGAACATGAATAATAGTACACAGGGAAATACATATACGAGTGCAACAAACATCAATCAATCCTATTCTAGTTAACCCTTCCAAAATAGGCTATCTAACAGGCACTTATCTCGTGAGAACTCAAGCGATAATACTTTGGCTGACTAAATCTGCACCAAAGGGGTCATTGAGGTTATAAACAGGGACGAGAAGAGAAGAAGGTAGGCTGTTCAGAGAGTAGAGAAAGTTCACATCAGTCGGAAGAATATGGATAGTTGCAAGGGATATGAGAGGTCGCTTTGCCTGATGAGTTCTGATCTAAAAATGGCGAGACCTCCCTTTTTATACTCGGCCCCGTAGCGAGCATAACGGCAATCATGACGTCACATTCGCTCTCTCAATCTGGGATCGACAAAGGATTCCCACGCTCTTGATGAGGGGGGAGGGAGGGGGGAAGGAGGGAGGAGGGAGTGAGGCCTACACACCTCGTGGCGCGCACACTGTCCTCCGTTACATAACTCTCTCTCTCTTCGCATCATTATATATATATAAATCCCACACACAATACTTATATCTAATGATATAAAATAGAACTCGTTGACTTAGAAGAAAACAAAATACATAATGATAATACTTATAGTACAACGGTTCACATAAACTGAGTTAGGAAACTCTACACAGACTACAGCCAAAGTTCCTGCCCTGACGATCCTAGCGAGAGTGGGGCCTGACTGGGCGTTCTGTACAGCATGCTCATACTCGACATGCGTCACAGGCCTCATTATTGTTATATTTGAACACACTTTTTACAGTATAGTCGGTTTGCTTTCAGCTGGCGGAAAATTGAGTTTTTTATATTATTTATACAACATTTCGCTATATAATCGTCTTTATGCCAGAGGGATCAGAACAACGAAATTTAAATTTAATTTCAGCCATAGACTACAGTAGATCTGGACTGGACACGAAAATGGAACTTTGCAGTAAGGGACCCAAAATCGGCAAACGAACCCCCAAGTTCGAACCTCGAAAATGTGATATTTTCGCGGTTTCAAGGTTCATACTTGGGGGTTCGTTCTCCAATGTTGGGTCCCTTACTGCAAAGTTCCATTTTCGAGTCCAGTCCAGATCTACTGTAGTCTATGTTTCAGCTTATCGGCACTCTTTTTCCTGTCTGCCTTAGCCCGAGCCTATGATAGGTGTGTATTCCATCCTGGGACACAGGGCTACTGCACATTATCCAAATTGCCCCAACTTACGTCCTGTTTTGGAACGGCACAAATGTCCTATGGGGTGACAGGTCAGTTGAACCAGTGCCACTTCAACCAGTGCCACTTTAACCAGTGCCACTTTAACTAGTGCTAACTCAACCAGTGGCCACTTCAACCAGTGACCATTTTAACCAGTAGGTTAGGTTAGGTTAGGTTAGGTTACTGGTTAAAATAGTCACTGGTTGAAATGGTCACTGGTTGAAGTGGCCACTGGTTGAGTTAGCACTGGTTGAAGTGGCACTGGTTCAACTGATATGGAACCGTCCTATGGTACTAATAATGACTAGGTGAACAGAACATCGTGTGTAAGAACACTAAAATATTTGCATTAATATTAACCCACGATCATTTTTTTACGTACTAGGAACTACAGTACTGTACATCATATGATTCATTTGTCATTTTGTTGATGGCTATTCAATTGATGATGATGACAAAATGATGATAGTTGATACTGATAATAGAATGTTGATGATGATGATTTATTGGTGTCAGGATAAAAACTTGATAAGATAATGGTAATATAATGAGTGATAACAGAATGATAGTATAATTATAGTGATTAATAGTATGATGTTGATTATGATGATGATGATGTGGTGATGATCAATATGAATGTTAACCCGTACAGGACCGGTGACTGCCTTTTCATTAAATTGTGGCCACTATTAGACGATTTTAGCCAGCTTAGGACAGATGTCTACCCATTGAAAAGCTATAGACTACCATATATATTTATTATTATTATTATTATTATTATTATTTTTTTTTTTTGGTATGTTTTGAGGAGACAAAAGGCAGGTAAGGAGTGTCTCCACCTAAGTCAAGAGTGACAGAGCCAAATTCAAGGGACGTTGGAGTCAAAATGCCTGGACACACGAAGTTTAAAGCAGTCAAAGTCATAGGATAGAGGACAGATTGAATGAGGGGGAGAGTTCCAGAATTAACTTGTTGAGTGACGCCAAGTATTGACAAATACTATATACGGTACATTTCCATTTAGCAGACTATATCACTTTCGAGCTAAATTAAAGTTAAGTTTGTTTGTCGAAGTGTATTAGTCGATACCAACAACTGAATAATAAAAGAAAAACAAATATACATAACATACTATTTACCCAATGTAGAACGATGACGTCTTCTAATAAGTATTCAGGCTAAATAGTCTATAGGCTTATGTAATATTTTCTAGATTTGTCATTTTTTGGGGTAGATTCTTGGCACTTATGTCTAAACACATATAGAAACTTCACTGATTTAGAAAAAAAGGGTGCCAGTTTTTCTATTAATATTTAGGGTCTCCATTTTGAATTTCAAAATGGCCATCACCGAATTTTTTTTTTTAAATAATTGCCAATTAACCATAACTATTCATTCAAATGTCATACAATATTTGTTTCATTTTATCTAAACTCATATAGAGGGGTTAATGATTCATTGGAAACAAAATAAGAGCACTAGAAATACTCTAAATTAGCAAAAATCCAAGATGGCCACCAGATTTCAGGCTTTTTTAAATGTAAATGTACTGTTGAACCAATGGACATAGGAAGATGTTTTTGGTGTCTAACCATATGTTTTGGCATATGAGGATTCCAATAATAACAACGTATTTATGATTGGAACACTCTTTACCAATCCTCCAAAACATTTAATAGAAATAATATAGAAGATGTAATTCAATATAAAATTATTTTGGTGGTTATATAACTTGAAGATGGATAAGTGTTTTTTAAAGGTATGGCAATGCTACATGTATGAATCAGGAGTGTCAATGTTACTGATTAAACGTTCCTAATTGTCATTGCTTCAATCATCTTCTAGATCTTCGCCAATCATTGGTGGTGTAATGTTCGTACAGCTGTCGCCTTCACCACATTTGCAAAGTTCAGTACAGACCACATTGTTTCCTCTGCATGAGCACCTTCGCGAACACTTTGATTTCTCACAGTTACACCTGACGAGCTGCAGCACTGAGACCGGAGCTGGTGCAACCTGAGAAAGAACCGTCAGTAGCTTGTTGTCTAGGTTTCGCCACCCCAAGGTCAGAGGGTCAAGACAAGTTGGGTTCAATACCATATCCTGGCACCAGATATTAGCCTGGACATGGGCACGGCGTATATGTTCAATCCATGCTCCCTGAGTCGGTGGCAGTTTGTCAACTCCTTGTTCATCTTTGAATTGCTTGAACAAAAACCATCTGAGCATCTTTGCTTGCCCAATGTGGACTCCACCTGGACAGAAAAGAGAGCAAAGAAACTCTTCACAGCCACGTAGAACTTCTTCGGACGGTTCATCTCCTTCGCCAAGACCAGCTAGTGCTATCAGAATGGCAGGGCTTGCCTTCAGGAAAGTTGCAAAGCATCCCTTCTTTCCCTTTCCTTGGATATGTCCTGTCGTATCACAGCCTGTGAGAGAATGCCAGTTGATCAAAGCTGCTGATTTCTCCGGGCCAAGCTTGTCATATATAGGCTGTAGGAAGACTTTGCGTCGTCTTTCGCTTGTACCCATGATTAGCACAGAATGCTTGCCAAGTAGTGGTGTTCTTCGTAGAGCCAAAAGCAGCACATCTGTGTCTTGTGAATATAATATGTGGACATTCATCTGTTGCTCGCAACTTCTACAGCATGATAAATCATAAGAGTGTCCGCCTCTTCCTGTGTGCTGACGCCGGTAATTGTTTCACATTCATAATTCGTCATGACCTGCCGTGTTGCAGTCATAACCTTGACGGTACTGTAGCGGATGAGCTGATGGGAAAGGTAGAGAGTTAGCGAATCCTTTGTGCTGCTGCTGGCGAGAAACATCTTTTTGTCTTTGATGCCCGTTGAGTCTTGAACGATGTAGGATTTAGTTACCTTCACCTTGCCTTTCCGCCGCTCTCTAGTCTGTTCCTTCATTGATGCTTTCTTGGTGTAGTTATCAAATATAACTCGCACTTGACAATATCCTCGAGCCTTTGAGTCCATGAGTGTGACGAAGCATGTTCCAAGCTCTTTGCAAGTCTTGAAATTCTTGACTGCCATCAACTCCTGTACCACTCCCATTCCATCAACTACAAGACACGTCTCCGATCCCTCTTCAAACTTGATAGGCTGTGCAGAAGTTTGAGCTGTGTCGTTGGTCACCAAATCTTCCAGAAGCTTTATCACTGTGCTCTTTTCCGTAGTGGGATGAATAGATCCATCCGGTGCCATGAGAACTTTGTTGGTGTAGGCAAACTCATGCATCCCAATCACCTGTTCCAGATCGACACTCTCACGAGATGACCGGGCAATAACCAGCAGTCTGGCAAAGAGTGACGTGGTTGCCTTCAAGATCAACACCTCAGACCCTGTGTTCAATTTAATGTCTTTTGCAGCAGACATCCATGTCTTCTGCTTGACTTTGGTCATCTTGTCCCACAAATTGCAACTCCCGATGATGCGTTCCTCTACAAACGTTTTGTAAGCTTCCATGCCAGTCTCCTCTGTTGCTAGGATACTTTGTTGAACTTCGTCAGGGATGATCTCCTTTGACATGAGTTTGAACATGCAGCCTTTACAGTCCGAGTTCTCGCTACCAGTCTCCGTTTGGAATAAGTTGCAGGGTGCTAACACTGATTTCAGCTGTGCAATGGAGCGTTCTTGGTGAGCAATTTTTGACTGAGAGAGTTGATGATGCTGTGGTGGTGCAGTTGTGCTAGTAGTAGCTACAAGTCGTTCTGACTCATCAGCAAGTCGTGCCAGCTCCGGAGCAGTGAGACAAAACTTCAAGAGCGTTGCTGGATATGTTGTTATTCCAAAGATCCCTCCTTGGCCTTTCGTTAATTTGTTGAGGTGTTCCATCGCCTGATCAACACTAATTCGTGTGAATGGAATACGGTTGCTGGTATTCACTGCAAACTCACCATTGGTGAAGCTCTGCCATAGTTCTGGATCAGAAGTTTTTATGGCATCCATGCGTGCGATGAACTCTGGAATGTTTTGAGCGTAATCTAGCCTGGCATATGCAAAGAAGTACTTGCAAAGATGCTCAAGTGATGCCAAGTAGAGGTGCCAGTTACCTTCCCGTATAGCCCTCTGGAACTGTAACAGTGTCATCACCTGTCGCATATACATCCTAGCCCATTGAAACATTGGGTCTGTCTTATGACTAGCATCAAACTCTTGCAGCTGTTTCTCAAGATTCAAGGAGTCTATATCCATTAAGAATGCCTGGTGTGCTTCTGCAATGCCTGTCTTATCCCTGCATGCTTCAGTCAGTTGCTTTACGCTGGCTACCAAGGCGTCATGTACAACGGGGTGATCCTCAAGGAATTTATCCAACCAGAGATCGAAGAGTGCCTGAAGAGTTAACTGGTGCGCTTCGATCGCTCTGTTGTAATGATTGCCATTTCAAATCTGTGATACAGTCGCGCTACTGTACAGATCTGCTTCTTGCCATGCGTCGTCAAGACCGCTGCCTTCAATTGTCCGTCCCAAGCACCTAAGTGCACAGATCACTGTGTGGAATCCTCCTGGGCTGAACACCCACTTGTTCTTGAACTCTGGATGTAGATACTCGAGTTTCACAACTCTCTTGTATAAGTCCATATCTGAAGTCACAACGAGAGTACTGTTTGCTCCAGACACAACTGCTTTCAATCTAGTCAGCTGATCCAAGGCAGTAACTAATGTGGGCCATTCAGTAGCAGCAGCATTGATGAGAGGCAGACTGAACGTCTTGTCGATTACTGGTAATGCATCCTGATCATCTGGGGTGTGTACGAGCGAGTTATAGGCTGACCACAAATGCACTTGTTGCTTTTCAATGCTTTGATTGGCTACCAATGCCTCAGGTTCTTCGGTGGTTTCTGCTGATTCATCAGGCTGTGATGTACTTGAATCGGACATATCTGGAGCTTTAGAGTCAACGCCAGGCAAGTTGATGTTTGTTGACGAGTTTCCTCTGTTACAGTAACGAGCAGTCATCCAAGTGAGGTCATTGGCTTGTGAAGCATCGTACAACTTGTCATATACGCCCATCTTGTAGCTGGCATACTGTGGACTTGTCTGTGGTTTCGGACTGCCTTCGATAGCGCAAGGCAGTAACTGGATAACTGTTTGTGGGACATTGCTTAGAGTTTCTGATACAGGCTGTTGGCTACTGAGCTGAAGTTGATTAACTATCGTTTCACCATCACCTGATGACTGATACACTCCAATGGCCATGCCATGGAAACTGTGTTTCCCATCTGGAGTGTCAACTTTCTTGTCAATGTTATCCATCGATGCTCGTATGGTCTTGTTTTTCAGAAGACCTGGTGGAAACACCATACTCTCTCATGTTTTCGCATACGGAATTAGCAATGCTGTTACATATCTTCTGTACTCTGTCATATGTAACTCTTACGCCTGCATTGTTCAGTAGCGTTATTGCCTTTTGACTTCAGAAACTGTGATACATGTACAATGAGAGTCCTACTGAGTAAGGGCTCTCAAATATACACCGAAATTCAGCTGTAGTTGATTTTGGTGTTAGAGACATTTGTCTCTTTGTCTTGCATGCTTGCACTATGGAATGTGAAAGAATGCGACATGTGTTGTTAAGCTCTTTGGCACGTGTGTCTGTTGTTGCAGCTTGAGATCCTTGTACTGTCCACCTCATCATAGTGACTAGTTCTACAGGTACACACTGTTCTTCGCAATCTGTCAATGAGCCGTTAAATGTCCATGGGTTAGATCTGCGCGATTGCAAGATAGATTGCCTGATCAGTTTTGAACAACGAAAGATGGCCTTCATGTCTCGTCTGATAGCTAAGACATCACGTTCCTCCACAACAGTATCTATTGCTGACCGAACAGTTTCCTTAGAATAAATGACTGCAGGTTTTCTTCCTTTTGCTTCAGTAATTGTGAAGTTCGATATTTGTTCTTCTATTTTGGTGAGGAGCACTGCACGTCTAATCTGTTGGTTTCGAATGCCATGATCGCGCATCATATGGTTGTATCGTGTTGCTACTTCACTCAAGGTAAGGATGCTTCCTTGATCTAGAGAGTCCTGCAATTCAGCACTGAACTCGATCTCTGCAGAAATAAATTGCACTGTATTTTCTGCCTGAGATGACGGTTCTCTGTTGCCGACTCTTTCTTTGGCTTGTATGTACTTGCGCCAGTTAGCGGTATGGCAACTTTTGTGATATTTAATATCTCTTGAAAGAAAGTCTGCATCAGTTATGATGTTTGCTAGATTTCCTGTCCACTGTTCATTCCCGCTAACATCAACAATGTTTTGGATTGACACTCCAACATTGGAACTTCGACAAGTAACAAGGCGTTCTGTCTTACCACCACAAATCTTCTTGTTTTGACAGTAGAAACAGTGTTCCCTTTGGAACGGAGGGTAACGAGATCTTGTTAGTGAGCTGGTAGATGCAGAGGTTGCCTCGTTTGGGGTGTTAGATGTTTGGAACGCGGGAGGGCGACCGCCGACTTTGCTGTATGACAATACACTTGACTCTTGGGATGAAATCGCTTTGTCATATCTAGCTTTGTCTCTCTCAATGTGTTGTTTGTGTGTTGCTTTACCATGACATGATTTGTGCCACACTGCTTGTTGGTTGTTCAGTTCTTCTCCAGATATGCCACTCAGTTTTTGATGCAAGCGAACATACTCAGGGTTTTGGTATTGAGCCCTATTTTTTATACAGTCCACCAATGGTTGGTATGATTCCAATTCTGGTTGTCGCAGATGCTCCAGCTGGTGATCACCTTTAATGTAAGTGAACTTGTCTCCTTGACACAACAAGCAGAGTCGAAAGTCAATGGATGATTCAGTCGCACGCTTCTTCCGTGCTGGTTCTTCACTGGACGCCATGGTTAACCTGGAAAAAATAAAGCAGGAAGTTATTTGGTTCACATTGGATATGCATCATTACATACTGTGAGCAGAACATATTTGTCATATACCAGTAATAAGGGTCACATTCATACCAATATTTCTTGATAATAACGCCGAAAACCTGTTGATATCCATGCAAACAGAGTTCAGATGAACAGTTGTCTCAACTATAATACATTTGGTACCCAAACTCTTTGCACACATTTCGATTATGTGTTTAAAATAATTTTGAATACCAAAAAATCATACAGATTGGTTTGAAAAAGGCGGCCATTTTGAAATTCAAAATGGAGGCCCTAAATGTTAATGGAAAAACTGGCACCCATTTTTTCTTAATCAGTGATGTTTCTAGGTGTGTTTAAACATAGGTGCCAAGAATCTACCAAAAATTTTGCTTTTTTTACATAAGCCCACAAACTAAAAAGTACATAATTGGAACTACAAGGTAACGGAAGCGCTTTTTAAGGTGGGTCACCGTTTTTTTTTTTTAAATCTTTCTCTCCTTTTCTCTCTTTTTCATGGCTTGTATCCATTCGGCCCCATTCAGCCAACGGGTTTAAAACGTTTATCCCCATCCAGGTGTCTATTTCTTCATGGCGAGCGATAGCGAGCCAGCATTGTACGGAGAAATCCGGTTTCGCCTGAGAAATTTTTCTATCGAAAAATATACAAATTGAGCTTGCTGTCAAAACAAAACTATACAGTATATACAGTATAATGGCTCGCTACCGCTCGCCAGGAAAATATTGACACCTGAATGGGGTTAAACGTCTGCAAATAGTAGGCTGAATGGGGCCGAATGGATACAAGCCAAAGAGAGAGGGAGAGAAAGAAAAAAAAGCGAGGTGGGCTCCATTAAATGAAGAAAGTGTTATTTTACTGAGAGTTTATTGCAGATGAGTCATGATTCCTTTTTCTCCTTCTTAAAACATTCTTTATCTTCCAGTACACACTGCATATAAATGAGTAAATTTGAACTTTTGGTTTGGCGAAAGCTTGATAAATAATGCATGTTACTAAGGAAATATTTTCTTATACCTATGCGAAAGTAAAAGTTTGTATCGAAAGTTACTTACAACGCAAAAGGGCATTGCATATTACATATAGCAATACAGATTATATATTATATAAGGTTTCACATAACGGACACACCTTCTGAGACAACTCGTTACTAAAACAGAAACAAATACTTGGGGTCTTCAGTTTATATCAAATTTACGAGGTGCACATATATCCAATTTCTGCGTTGAGCATACCTTTACCCTTTACGCTATACAGTACAGTATAATATATATCCCCTAAGAATGGAAAGAAAAGGTTGGTATTGTGGAGAAATCCGTGGTGTTAATCTGCTATAAATCCCATATTCAAAAATGTAAATAGTATATAGATGTATGCTATTGGGGATGGGTGAGAATGGTTGTGATATGTGTTTCAAAGTTATATACAGTGAGTGTGTGTGTGTGTGAATGCCGGTAATGTAGATAGTTGCATAAAGACTTGAAAACATAATCACAGACAGAGAGCCTACTGCTTTGCTATCCTTATCTTCCACTTAGCACATGTTGCTAGACTTAAGTCCGGACTGCCCAGAAAACACAGCAAGGTCTGTGCAATTTGTGTATATATGTAACTCTATATAACCCATACACTCCTGCACACACACACACACACACACACACACAGCCCGTAGCCTAGTAGGTAGAGCTCTCGTCTCACGCACGAGGGGTCGGGGGTTCAATCCCCGGCCGGGCGGAGACAAATTGGGCTTGTCTCCTTTCATGTGTTAGCCTCAGTTCACCTAGCTGTAAATAGGTACCTGGAATAAGTGGACGACGTTGTGACGTCCCGTCTGGGGTTGGCAAAAATGGTACAAGGCGAGATGGGTATCATATGGTTCATCTAAGCTGATGGCTACCTAAGCCTTCGGGCGAGACGGTACCGTCTATAGTGAGAATGGTACCATACAGATCCACCCTAAGCCTTCGTTTCCGATGTCGCCAATTGGCTAAAAATACAGACTACACACACATCCACAGCCATTCCAACAGTACATAAAAACACTTAACATGCATTTCACGCAATACATTCCCAGTTAAGGAGGCGCGATAATAATGAGCTTAGCTCGCATTGCGTGGATTCCCCTTGACGAACAAGTAACTGAGTAACACACACACACACACACACACACACTCAAATATATAGTAGTAGCTGCATTTTGTTTAAAATTAATTATCGAAAATATTGTAGGCTTTGCATTGTAAGTCAAAATTTCTTTAGGATAGTTGCGGTCCTTTGTTAGTGCCTTTTGTCTACTAACTCACGAAATCGGAACTGCAAATATGAGAGAAACATCTTCGACTCAAAACTACTTTCCATATTATAGCAAGAAAAACATCTTTTACGAACATTATATTTAGGTTATTCGTAAAACATTGCCATTTCCCTTTACACTGTAATTTACTTAACAAGACCTTATTACATTTGTCAGTAAAACTAACAAATATTTTCACTCTCCTGCAGGTGGTGATGTGATGTGACTGCCAAAGGAAAGAGGTAACATCATAAGTGGTGGTGCAAGGCAAAATATGACATTATTACAAGAACCGTGTTTTCATGACATTCATAAGGTGGGCTAGGCCCACGCTGCCAGCATATCCATGCAGCATGGGCACGGGAACAGGAGGCGTGGGGCAGGAATCCGCCTCCTGGCTGACGGGCGTCCTGGACCTGGTAGTGTTGGTGTGTCAGTTTGGAGTGTGTTGGTAGTGGCAGTACTGTTGATGGTCACAATTGATGCTGTAGTAGGTGAGACCCGCAGTCCCCGGGTGGTTACAACCAAGTATGGGCAGCTCAGAGGCGTGATACGACCCCTGGACAACAAGCAGTTGAAGCCAGTGGAAGTGTTCCTGGGAGTGCCATACGCTACGCCTCCTACCGGGTCCAACCGTTTTAGCCCAACAAGGACTCCGAGCCCCTGGTCCGGTGAGCGAGTGGCTGACCAGTATGGCCCCGTCTGTCCCCAGCACCTGCCAGAGCTGTGGGGGGAGGAAAGCGAGGCCTCTATGCCAAGCTCTCGCCTCCGTCACCTTCGCCACCTGGCCAACTACGTCACCCACCAGGCCGAGGACTGTCTCTACCTCAATCTGTACGTGCCAGCACAAGGTTAGTATCTCACTCATATGGCCATAGTGGACATCAACAAATTTATTCAATGCTTGGTACAATTCTTACTTATAAATATATCATAGTCAAATCTCCCTAAAAGTATGTGTTAAATTGGGTCATTATAATTAACTATCTATCTATCTATTGCCAGATGCCATGATTCCCGAAGTGGTGAACGATTGAATCCCCCCCCATGCACCTCTGTCCCCTGTCAGCTGACGACCCTTCATCCAACCAACACCACTTCCACTCATATACCTTTCAACTCCATCCTTCCACTTCTCTCTTGGTCCTTCCACCTCACTCCCATACACTCTCTTAGTCATTCTCTCGCTTCCAATCATATTTCAACATGGCCGAACACTTTTCAGCACATTCACATCCACACCGTACCACTCTCACCACTCTCGTACTTCCTCATTCGTCTGTCTATCCCTCCATGTAACTCCACATGCATTCCGCAAGTAACTCATTTCCACCCCTCACTCTTGATTTGTGCCTCTCCAACAACGTCCATTTTTCACTCACGTACGCCAATGTCGGAAACAGAAGACTATCATGCAAGGATTTCTTTACTTCCATGATTACCACCCTATTCCTTGTAACTGCTTTCAGCGTTCGTACAACCCTCTTCTCCAGCAGCACCCTCTCCTGCAATTCATCCTCCATACTCCAATCTTTACTTATGACACTGCCCAAATACTTGAATGAGCTGACATTCTTCATAACCTGACCATTCAACCTCACCTCACACTCTGACTGCACCCCTTTTTTAAGTTCCTACAGGTCTGCAATCTATTGCGAAACGATTAATAAGTTAGACTACCTTCTTTTATTAAACGGAGGTTAGTTTATCTTCACTTTTTAGGTAAGAGACAATAGACATAATTCATAAGGTAGCACAACCTATTGACTAAGACATGAAATATGTGTTCTTGAATTCATTCTAGTATCCCATTCTTCAAAAGCAACCTAGAGAACCCCGGCGCCTATTACAATGCAACTGACTCAGTCAAACAATTATATATTAATGGATCATTTTGCAAATAGCGTCATGATGACATATCTATCTATCTATTGCCTGACGCTGTGATCCCCGAAGGGGTGGCCATGAACGAACCGCCCCCATGCACCTCTGTCCCCAGTCAGTAGACGCCCCTCCCCCCAACCAGCACCGCCTTCATTCATGTAGTTCCTCACTCCATCCTTCCACCTCATATTCGGTCTACCTCTCCCCCTCTGTCCCTCCACCTCGCTCTCGTACACCCTCTTAGTCATTCTCTCGCTTTCCATACGTTCCATATGGCCGAACCATCTCAAGTTGTTCCTTTTCACACTTTCCAGCACATCTACCTCCACACCACACCTCCTTCTTACTTCCTCATTAGTCTGTCTATCCCTCCATGTAATTCCGCACGCACTCCTTAAGTAATTCATTTCCACTGCTCTCACTCTTGGTCTGAGTCTCTCAACCAACGTCCATGCTTCGCTTCCGTAAGTCAGTGTCGGGATTACCACACTGTCATGCAAGGACTTCTTCACTTCCATACTGACCACCCTATTTCTTGTTACTGCTTTTAGCATTCCTACAACCCTCTTCCCCTGTTGTACCCTCTCCCGCACCTCTTCATCCATAGTCCCATCTTTACTCAACACACTGCCCAGATACTTAAAAGAGTTGACGATCTCCATAGCCTGACCGTTCAGCTTCACCTCACACTCTGTGACTTCACCCCTTTCGAAGACCATAACCTTGCTCTTCCCCGTATTTACCTTCAAATTCCGTTTTTCGCACACTGTTCCAAACTCATTTACCAGACCCTGCAACTCCCATTCATTATCACTCATCAGAACTGTATCATCCGCAAACAGCAGTATAGGTAGCTTCCACTCAATTCCCTCCCTTTTCAGCAATACACCAACATCCACTGCTCTTGATAGTATTTCTTTCATAACTCCATCCATATATACAGTAAACAACCACGGGGACATCACACACCCCTGTTTCAAACCAACATTCAGGTCAAAGAACTCGCTCTGCTCACTCTCCACACGTACTGCTGCCTTTGCACCCTCATACATGCTCTTCACTGCTTTCAGCAACTTGCCCTCTACTCCGTATATTCTAAGTACTTTCCACAAACCTTCTCTATCCACTCTGTCATAGGCCTTCTCCAAGTCCATAAAGGCAACATACACCTTTTGTTTCTTCTCCAGATAATTCTCCACAACACAATTCAGGGTAAAAATCTGATCTAGACATCCTCTTCCCTTCCTAAAGCCTCCCTGCTCGTCGCCTATCCATTTCTCCGTTCTCACTCTCACTCTCTCAATCACTACCCTACTGTATACCTTCCCTACTACGCTTAGATGACATATGAAAGATATATTTGTTGCGTAAATGTTAAACGTGAAGGTTCAGCATTCACTGAGTGATTGGAGGAATACATGGATGGACCTGCGTGATTGCAAACATTTCTAACCTGAGAAACATTAATGACATACAATTTTTTTTTTGTATTACATTGTAGTTAACCAGCTGATAATATATATATATTCTTGTGTGTAAGAACTAGATTATTTGATGACAGTCATTATGTTTAGGTAGGGTGTTCTCTTATTATTTTGCCATGCGAGAAAAAATTGTATAAATAAATGCTTGAGAAGAGTCAGCAAGTGATTAGATGTGGACATTTACGGTCCGTTTGCTCTAGCCCTTTACGAGTTCTAGAGGATATTGGTCTGAATAATCACCCTACTATGGGTTTCAGAGGCCGTGTGGCATCGTTTTTCGGGAATAACTTATTAACAAACAGTTGGATCAGTATGGTAATTTGACACAGCTTTTTTCACACCGTCCCCTAATTTTTGTCAATATAGTGCATTACCAAAATAGTAGAAATAAGCCACTTGTCCGTGTGTCATGAGGTTAAAGTCGCACATTAATGACTAAGAAAATGACAAGGCTACTGTGGCTTACCTGTGAGAACCACCAAACCATTGTTGCCCCTACATCAAACACGGTAGTTATCAGCCATCACCCAACCCTATTATCGCCTTTAAATTCAAGTTATCTGTCAATATCAAGTATAAATATACAAGCAGTATGTATTTTTGTATATTTATACTTAATAGGGTTGGGTGGTGACTGATAACTACCGTGTTTTATGGAGGAGCAATAATGGTTTGGTGGTTCTCACAGGTAAGCCACGGTAGCCTTGTCCGTTTCTTAGTCATTAATGTGCGACTTTAACCTCATGACACAGGGACAAGTGGCTTATTTCTACACTTTTGGTAATGCACTATATTGACAAAAAATAGGACTCGGTGTGATAAAAGCTGTGTCAAAATATCATACTGATCCAACTGTTTGTTAATAAGTTATTCCCGAAAAACGATACCACACGGCTTCTGAAACCCATAGTAATTATCATGAATAGACTATTGTATACTTTTCTTTTCTCAGTGACAGACTCAGTGGGTCATGGGGCACTTCCGGTGGTGGTGTTTATCCCTGGCGAGAGTTTCGAGTGGGGTGCCGCCAACCCTTACGACGGTTCCGTGTTGGCGGCTCACGGGGAGGTCATCGTCATCACTCTCAACTACCGCCTTGGTCCACTAGGTACGAACACTTTAAGGGAGCCCACCTCGCTTGTGTCCCCTTTCTCTCCCTCTCTCTTTGGCATTTATCCATTCGGCCCCATTCAGCCTACTGTTTGAAGATGTTTACCCCATCCAGGTGTCAATATTTCCCTGGCGAGCGGTAGCGAGCCATTATATATATATATATATATATTTTTTGTCTTGACAGAAAACTAAATTTGTACATTTTTCGATAGAAAAATGTCACCGGCGAAGCCGGATCTCTCCATACAATGCTAGCTCGCTATTGCTCGCCAGGAAGAAATCGACACCTGGATGGGGATAAACAGTTGGTTGAATGGGGCTGAATGGATACAAGCCAGGGAAAGAGAGAAAAATAGAGAAACAAAAAAAAGCAGCTGACCCCCCTTAAGAGAGCTCAGACAGTAATGTGTAGCATAATTTACTGGTCGGCTCAATGATTTAAGGAGTGGGTTTAGTCTGCTCTCTAAACCTCCATCAAACTTTAAAACAAAACACAACACCCCCCCTTCGATATAAATTTGTACATTTTTCGGTAGAAAAATGTCCCAACCAAAGGCCGATTCCTCTTCAAATACAGGCTCGCTATCGCTCGTAGGATAAAAATTGACCCCTAAATGGCACGAACGGTCTAAATATTGGCAAAGAAATGGGGCAAAAGGTCTGAACATCGCCAAACTAATGGGGCTAATGTCTTGAAATCTCATAAACTAATAGGGCTAAACATGAGGGAGGAGGAGGACTCGAAAAACCAACTGCCTCCACCCTAGAAGGGGAATGCTCGAATATTGCGATTAAAAGCGGAAAGGGGGGGGACAGGATGACCCGAATAGGGAAAATAATAAAATAAAATATTTCTAATGCTTTATTGATGCCCATAAGGCCTTAATTGTAAACACGCATCATCTAACTAGCGTTTATCACAGTTGTAGTGTCGATTTCCTGAATATATTGGGTTGGAGACACTGTTTTTCAAAACATTTGAGCCAAAAAGTTGGGTTCACTAAAAAATTAAAATAAAAACAAATTACTGACCGATTTGGACGATACTTTGTAAGATGAAGGCAGGAGAATGGGGCAACTCCCTCCTAGGACCTGGGTATCTTAGACCCCAAGAAAATACCCAATCTGGAAGACAGAAAAGAGAGATACTTTTAGTCACAAAATCACACCATTTTCTATACTCACACATAAAACCCAAAAGAAGTGCTGAAACATGTTTTATTGTGCTGACACTCTGTAATTGTATAAACACTTGTTCTATTTTCTGTGCTTGATAGGGTCTCTGGGTTGGCCATGGCGGGCTATTCAAAACAAGAAAATCTAGAATTTAGGAAAAATATTCATAAAAAATACCAAATGGGGTCAAATGCCTATCGTTTTGTATGGCAAGTTGGGGATTTTATCTATCCATCATATAAGCACTATCAGGCATAAATCGGTTATATAGACATAGGTGTAACAGGCTCGAAAGCAAAAAAATCCAATTGAAAAAACTTACCTTAGAAGCGGAAAGGTGGGGTCAAAATGCTCCCAGGGGGCTGGGGGGGCTAGGAGGGCTGGAGCTGCAGGTCTGTAGGTCCTCATGCGGTCAAAGCTGGCTGAATACTGACGTTCCCTCACCAAACCATGTGACTAGTTGCCAGAGGCACTCCACCACAAGCGAAAACATGTGCGCGCGCACTTTTCTGGGGTCCCTGTGTCCCCGGTTTCCTTCTAGGGTTAAATTAATCACTCAATACTTTAAACTCCCACTGATATTGACATATATGAACGTTGAAATTACTCCAAACGGGGTACAATATACTGATTAACCCTTTCACGTTGTTATGACACAGAGGTTGCCAGATTAGCAATAAGAAATAGAGTTCTCCCACTCTTATAATTACCTCTCCAAAATTAGTTTTCTGCCCAAAGCTATCTCAAAGATAACTGCAGAGGTTGAAGTAACTAAACTAAAGGTTTCTAAATACCCCTGATGGTAACAAAGGCTTTAAAGTATCCCTAATAGGCTCAAAATCGCGTCATATGTCGGAGAGGGTTAAACTGTATCTGAAACCTCACTCCTTTAGTAGACTACCATCTTCATCAAGGTGGTAACTTTATTATATTACCTGGCCTCACCTCAACTTAAGGAAGCCCACCTCGCTTTTTTTCTCTGTCTCTCCCTCTCTCTTTGTCTTGTATTCATTCGGTCCCATTCAGCCTACTGTTTAAAAACGTTTACCCCCATCCAGGTGTCAATATTTTCCTGGCAAGCGGTAGCCAGCCAGCATATATATATTTTTGTTTTGACAGCAAGCTAAATTTGTATATTTTTCGATAGAAAAATGTCTCCAGCGAAGCCGGATTTCTCCATACAATGCTGGCTCGCTATCGCTCGCCAGGAAGATATCGAGACCTGGATGGGGATAAACGTCTTCACACAGTAGGCTGAATGGGGCCGAATGAATACAAGCCAGAGAAAGAGTGAAAAGGAGAGAAAGATAAAACAAAAGCCGGTGACTCCCCTTAACATCTACTTTAACTAACTACTAACCAGGAAGCATATTAAAATACAATAATTGAGAGAGTAATTTATTTACCTCAATCCTTGGTAAGTTAGTTTATGAACATTAGATTACTGTGTAAATTATGTGTATATTCTTTTTTGGTTACATAATATTAGCGAAAACTTATATTTAACCTCAACTGTTACAGGGTTTCTCAACACAAATGCAGACCCCAGCGGGCGTGGACATGTCATGAACCACGGACTGATGGATCAAATTGCTGCACTTCACTGGGTTCAAGAGAACATAGCAGTGTTTGGTGGTGACCCCGGCAGTGTGACCCTGGTGGGCCATGGTACAGGGGCTGCCTGTATACACTTCCTGATGACCTCGGCAGCTGTGGTCCCGGGTCTGTTCCAGCGGGCGGTGTTGATGTCTGGTTCAGCACTCAGTCCCTGGGCCACTGTGGCTACACCCACACACTATGCCCTTCAGTTTGGCCAGGCTCTCAACTGTACTACTGTTGGTCTCTACCGCTCTGATCTAACACCTTCCAATAAGGAACTGGATGAGATGGTAAACTGTTTGAAGGATAAGCCTCTGGATGAATTACAAGCCATTCATATTACAGCACCTGAGTTCCTGCCGGCATTTGGCCCCAGCGTTGATGGCATTGTTATTAAAAATGATTACCGGCGGGAGATGAGGAAAAGGGCAGATGATGGAAGCCGTGAATATGACTTGATGTTTGGAGTAGTCCCACAAGAGTCTTACAACTATTTCACCAATGATGATATTGAAAGTGGGCTTTCACTACGTCGACGTGACCGCATCTTCCGCACCATGATTAGAAATTCTTACGACTACCACTTGAATGAGGTGTTTATCTCTGCGGTTAATGAGTACACCGACTGGGAGCAGCCGGATCCAGACCCCTTGCAAGTAAAGGATGCTGCTCTGGATGCCCTCAGTGATTCTCTGTACGTGGCACCGCTCCTCACTGCTGCCAACAACCTTCGCATGGGTCACAAAAATCAATTCTTCTATGTCTTACATCCTGACAATATACATTCCGACGATTCTCAGGTAAGCATGCATGCAAGGATGAGAACAAAATTGCAGTAACTCAGCTTCATTATTTTATAGAAGACTATTCATATTTTTTTTTTATTTTTTTTAAACAAATCTAGTTAATTATATAAATAAATCTGCTATGTCATTCATTAATAGTCAATTATTAAACTATACCCGACATGTATGTATGTATGTATGTATATACTCAGGCACATACCCTATAGCTGGGAATGGCCGACTCGAGACAGAGGGTCCAGGACCACTTTTGCATGTCCTCGACCCTCTCTGTGTTTCGTCTAGTAGGTGACTGTACCAAGGGGAGGAGGATTTCTAGCCCCCAGTCCCCAGACGGAAAAGTAGGACAGTAAAAGAGACAGACAGAAACAGCTAAGGTTGGGTAGAGGCTGCCAAAACTCACTCTGGATATAGTGTGGCAGATATGTGAAAGAATGTGTGGGAATTTTGCGTTTCTTGATAAAAGTGTCAAAATTGGTACAGACAATAATAAATGCAGTATATTCAAAATTAGCTATAGGGGCATCACAGGTTTAGCCTATATTGGCTTTGGTAGCCCCTTTTCAATTAATCTCCATAAGAGTACTGAAACATAGATATTTACCCCAAACTGTATTCTGTGGTAGAGATGTCAAACTAGTCTCAAATGACTCGTCTTGACAAGGGAAACAATAAATGTTCAGACAATGTTTATAGAAAGTTGACAATGTTTTTTTTTTTTTTGAGACTATGAACGGAGGAAGCAAAAACACAGATAAAACAAAAAGGTCCATGTGCCTAAAGGCATCCTCCATTCATAAAATGTTTGTAACAACTGGATTTAAACATTTGTAGATTGTAAGTTTGTGGAAAGCAATTCGAGGGAAGTGAATTCCAAAGAGTAGTAGCTCTGGGGATAAATGAATTCTGATAAGCAGAAGTTCTGCATTGTGGAGGAGAAAGTGTAAATTCATGGGCGCTCTCAGCTGCCCTAGTTCTACGGGGAAAGATGTGGAGAGGAGGCACAATTGAAGCTAGTTCCTCGGAACAATTGCTGTAAAAATATCTGTAGAATAATGCAATGACTTGTACTGGTTCCTGTAGTTCAACAAATTAGTGACAATTGGCAACAATGCTTACCAATTTGTAGCATGATAATAAACTACAGGGACCACTACAGGTTAAACGGTCAACATTAGCCAAACATTCAATGAATATAAGTTGTTTCCCTTGCCCAGACGAGCCATTTGAGACTAGTTTGACATCTCTACCACAGTATACAGCTTGGGGTAAATATCTGTGTTTCAGTACTCTTATGGAGATTAATTGAAAAGGGGC
>JBAKBP010031246.1:0-24678 GCA_037953745.1 Lithodes maja | reverse complement strand
GACGGACTATTATCTAGTCCAACTGGTGCCCGCCCACCTCACTTCCAGGCGCACCCTTCATATATACCGGCTCCCCGGGCCTAGCACCTGACGGACTATTATCTAGTCCAACTGGTGCCCGCCCACCTCACTTCCAGGCGCACCCTTCATATATACCGGCTCCCCGGGCCTAGCACCTGACGGACTATTATCTAGTCCAACTGGTGCCCGCCCACCTCACTTCCAGGCGCACCCTTCATATATACCGGCTCCCCGGGCCTAGCACCTGACGGACTATTATCTAGTCCAACTGGTGCCCGCCCACCTCACTTCCAGGCGCACCCTTCATATATACCGGCTCCCCGGGCCTAGCACCTGACGGACTATTATCTAGTCCAACTGGTGCCCGACCCCCTCACTTCCAGGCGCACCCTTCATATATACCGGCTCCCCGGGCCTAGCACCTGACGGACTATTATCTAGTCCAACTGGTGCCCGACCCCCTCTCCCAAACGACCGCGTTATCACTCATCTATTCACAAGAATTCTCCATTAATTCCTATTTATTACCACTTCTCTTGCCTGTTCTTCAGTCATCCCTCTATCTTCTAACGCTTGTGCTACACTATTTCTCCATCTACATTTCATTAGCAGGGCTATGTGTTTTCCCTGTTCTTGCTCTGTCTTGAGTCGGCTACCCCCAAAATGGGGATTGGGCCAGAGCATATAGATAGATAGATAGACATTTCATTAGCAGCTCATTTGTGGATAACTAATAGAAAAATATGAAACTACTATGTCTTTGCATCATATTATTGACAAGTTTTCATAATTAACCCTTCCTTCCCGGATGCCCTCTTGTACACCCATAAAAACCTTGGCCCAGGCAACCCGGATGACCTCTTGTACACCCACTTAAACACCCATGACGTCACAGCCTGTGAGCTTGCTGTGCGAGGCGTCGGTCCGACGCATGTAAACAACAGCCGGCTGGACCGACGCTCCGCATCTCCGGCCACAAGAAGGAGAGCGTCGCTTGTTCGTGTGTGCCTGTATGTTGTTGTTCAGTATCGAAAAGTGGTGTAAAGTGGCTGGTTTGGCCATAAAGTTATCTCCAATGAAATCATCATCACAGCTCACCCAGTTGACTTAGAGAGCTCTACTTAATGCCATTTTACAGGTAAATAACACAGCTACGCTTGGGGATGCGCGGGAATGCGGGAAGCAGTCTGATTAACGAATATACGGTAGCCTAGCCTAGACGTTTTTCGGCCAAAACACCCGGATTTCGAGGAATATATATATAATACATAGCCGGGGCTGGAGGGTTAAAAACATATTTAGCTATGAAAAAGTTGTAAGAGCTGAGTAATTAAGATGGAACAAGCCAGTTTCTCGTCAGTTTGAAATTAGACTTTAAATTTATGTTTTTCATTTTTTTCACCAGGAGAAGAACAGGAGCCTAAAGTCGAGGGCGGGGCAGTTGGAGCGACAGATTAAGGTGTTGATCGACGACTCTGTAGCTTTGTTACACTCCCGCATCTCGGAGCTGGATATGACCGCTTCCAACCCTGAAGATCTCCTGAATAGAGCTAAGGTGAGGGGTAAGGTTAAGCGCTTGTGAATCCTCGAAGGAGGAGATACGGGCGCTATATAAGTAACCAGAAGATTATTATTATTATTAGAGAGAGAGAGTGAGTGTGAGATTAAGAGTAAGGGAGAGAGAGATAGAGAGAGAGAGAGAGATAATAAGAGTAAGAGTGAGTGAAAGACAGAGAGAATAAGAGTAAGAGAGAGAGAATAAGAGAGAGAGAGAGAGAGAGACTTTCCATAGACCCCCGGACCGTATCAGTCCGGCAGGCCCATGGCTGGAGCCTCCACGAAGATTCAATCTCTCGCAGAGCCTCCAGACGGTCCACCACATACCCCAACTGAGTAAGGCTAAGAGTAAGAAAGAGAAAGAGAGAGTGACAGTAAGAGAGAGAGAGAGAAAGAGAGTGTGTGGCATTAGAAGAGAGAGAAAGAGTAAGAGAGGGACAGTAAAAGAGAGAGAGAGAGAGTAAGAGAAAAGGGAGAGAGAGAGACTGTGACAGTAAGAGAGAGAGAAAGAGACAGTAAGATAGAGAGAAAGAGTAAGATATAGTGTGAGAGAGAGAGAGAGAGAGTATTAAATAAATAAACCGATAAATAAACCGTCTGCTCTTAACAGGAGATCGTATGGCGGCACAAGGAGTTACAAGCCAACGTGTCGTCCCTTCAACAGCAAGTTACGTCTGCCGAGGAGGAGCAGGAGAGGTTGGTCCGGCTGCGACAACACGATATTGTCAACAAGTACCGGCGCAATGGCATGGTCAACGGGGTGAGTTGTGTTGGTGGTTTAACCCTTTCAGTACCGGTGATGTTCTTTCAACTTCATTCTGGCCGCGGGCTGTGGTATGGTCGGTAGCGCGTCTGGCTGGTGATGGAAGGGTCAG
The DNA here is from genome assembly GCA_037953745.1 of Lithodes maja. Taxonomy (NCBI): domain Eukaryota; kingdom Metazoa; phylum Arthropoda; class Malacostraca; order Decapoda; family Lithodidae; genus Lithodes; species Lithodes maja. The sequence goes on along the minus strand of JBAKBP010031246.1, from coordinate 22,225 downwards.
CAGTTGGATCCCACCCCGTATCATTGGTAGATGGCAAACGTTTGTACACTCAGGTGTAGTGATTCATGGCTAATATCCATTAAAGTCCCTGTTATAAGTATTTGCTGTAAGTAGGCGAGAAATCATGGCCTCGATCCTCTGTAACTCATAAAGGGCTAGAACAAATTGGCTGTAAATTTCCACATCTATTCCTTGACTGACTCTTCCCAAATGGTAGTATTATTAGCTCGATTACTCTAGTAGTTTTTGAGGTACAGAGGTTATAGGTCATGATTTCTCGCCTACTTACAGCGAATAGACTATAGCCCTGTCAATCACGGGAGTGTTTGGTGTTTATAATTGCATCATCATCACTATTAGACAATTTTATTCAGTTTAACCCTTTCACGCACATATGACGCAGAGGTTGCCAGATTAGCAATAAGAAATAGAGTTCTCTCACTCTTATAATTACCTCTCCAAAATTAGTTTTCTTCCCCACAGCTAACTCAAAGACAACTGCAGAGGTTGAAGTAACTGAACTAAAGGTTCCTAAATACCCCTGATGGTAACAAAGGCTTTAAAGTATCCCTAATAGGCTCAAAATTGCATCATATGTCGGAGAGGATTAAAAAGGGCTTCTATCAATTTACAGGCTTCGAACTAGCTTACTTAGCCCTTTTTACTACTACATATCCTTTTTAAACTGCATAAAATTGTCTAAATACAGCTAGAATAAAGTTTAAAAGACGTCGCCTGTACAGAAGGGGTTAAGGTGGCGAGAACTTTAGTGGTCGCTAGCTTGATTACTCGGATATTACGTTTTTATAGCCTGATATGTTGTTAATTACGAAAACTTGCATTTATTTTGCATTTATCTTGTATCGTCCCAGTTTTGGTTTGTTTATATTGCAAGTTTTACATTATAATTATATGACACAGACATAGTAGTTTCTGGACCCAGATTAACCTGCTCATGTAGTATTGTACACCCTATGTGGTGGATTGTGTTCTTTTATTTCAAAAACAATATATTTAGTAGGCATTGTTTCCACAGCTATTTTGATAATAATAATAATAATAATAATAATAATAATATTAATAATAATAATGATAAGTTAATTTGACTTTATATTGTCTGTCCCAGTTTTGGTTTGCTTTGTTTGCAAGTTTTACATATTAATTTTAATTTTAACAGATTATTTCTGATTAACGTGCTCATTTAGTGATGTACACCCTCTGTGGTGGTTTTGTGTTCTTAAATTTCATAATTTCATTTGATTAAAGTGTTATTTCCACATAGCAATTTTGATAAGTTCTTTTGCATTTATCTTGTATCGTCCCAGTTTTGGTTTGTTTATTTTGCAAGTTTTACATGATAATTTCCATTAATTTCTATTTATATTCAAATTTCTTTTAACTTGGCAGATATTTGAGTTCCTTAGCAGCTCATTTCTGGATAACTAATGGGAAAATAGGAAACTACTATGTCTCTGCATCATATTATTGCCAAGTTTTGCTAATTAGCAACACATATGGCTATACGAACGTTGTAATCGCTGAGTAATTAAGATGGGGACAAGCCAATTTATCGCCAGCTTAAACAAAAAATGACTAAAGTTAGCTCCATTAAACGTGACAATAATCTTGACCCCTTAACTTCTTATAATTAGAAATGAATGAAAGCAATCGGGCTGACGTTTCTATCATTTGGGAAGAGTCCACCAGGATTAGGTGTGGATATATACAGCCAGTTTGCTCTATGTCCTTTTGAGTTACAGAGAGGTCAGGGGTCAAGATTATTGTCAATTTCGTTGGCGCTACCTATAGCAGCTTGTGTGAAAGGTCGCTTCACGCCGCCATGTTGCATCTCTCTCTCTCACTCTTTACCGCTATTCCAATCATTAATGTTCTTCAGAGCTTTCTCAGTGTATACCTCCTCCCTTACGGAGAGTGGGTGGCACCTGCCTTGCAACACATTCCCACCCCTTTTCTGTCCAACTCTCTAATCTAAGAGTAACAGATTTTCCCAGTTTTTCTTCCACTCAACAAATAAACTCTGGAACTCTCTCCCTCAATCTATCTTTCCCTCATCCTATGCCTTAAGGGGAGGCAGACCGTTTTTCTGGACCCCCTTCTCGATAATGTTTAGCCCCACTAGTTTTGAGATTGTAAGACGTTCGGCCCATTAGTTTGGCGATTTTAACACCTGTCGCCCATTTCGTTGTCAATTTTAAGATCTTTCGTGCTATTTAGGTGTCTATTCTTTCCTGGCGAACGGGAGCGAGCCTGTAATTTTAAGAGGTCCCGGCCGAAAAATTTACAAATTTATCTTGAAGGGGGGTCTAGGAGGTGTTTTTCTAAGCTTGATGGAGGTCTAGGGAGGAAACTAAAAAAAATAAATGAATAAATGAATTAATAGACCAAACAAACGGTCAGTCTCCCCTTAAACTGCTTGAAGCCAACTAATCTAAGTAATATATAAGTAATAATAATGATCTGATTATTTTATTACAGAGTACAGTCGCGCTAATAAGTGATATCTTGGCACCAATTATGTTTTGATCAATTGGTATCAGCAATATCTAACCTTCATTTCTTCATATCGACTGAAATATACAAACATGTTCATACACTTACACACTCTATTCAACAGCTGACAGACATTAATACAGCACAGAGCAAGCCAAACGTAATGACAGCTGGGATATGACTTATTAGCGCGACCGTACATAAGGCTCTCAAAGTACTCAGGACTTCATCTCTCCAGAACGTAGAAGCATCATGAGACATTTTGGTAGAGGTCATTGTATTTGTGATTATATTAGTTTTATTATTGTTTTATTACAGAGTGTAGAAGGCCCTCAGCGTACCCAGGAGTTTATCTTACAAGAGATCTCCCAAACGTTGACTCAGCGTAAGAAACTTCATTCTCAGGTGTCTCGCCTGGAGTCTGAGGTGACCAACTTGGAGACTGAAGGTGTACGAGGGCCCGGTACTGGTGGTGGGGGACCGAACAGTCAACAACAACAACAACAACAGGGCTCCCGTGGTGGTGGGGGTGGTGGAGGTGGTGGAGGTGGTGGAGGTGGTGGGGGAGGTCAAGACAAGAGCCCAGGTAGACATCATCATCATCATCATCATTCTCATCCTCCCGCGGGTAAGACTCGTCACAGGTCCAGGAACCAGGAGTGGCCAAGCATACCTGACGTTGGCAAGATCGAGGAGAAGAACCCGGAGATATTGGCCCAGAAGATCTTGGAGACCGGGCGGCAGATTGAGGCGGGACGTATACCTGCGCTACCACCCGGGACGGAGGTTAGGGTCCAGGAAGCAGGCCCCGGGGGTTTGGTGGGGGGTCCGGGGCGGGGCATGATGCTAGAGGTACTACGCCCCATTATCCAACAACAACAACAGCAACAACAACAACAGCAGCAGCAGCAGCAGCAGCAGCAGCAGCAGCAGGCACCCAACGCCCCATCGACAGTCCTAGATGGTGCGGGGAACCGCGTGATGGTGCTAACACAGAGATATACTGGTGCACCTAACACCATCACCACCACTAACACCACCACCACTACACCAACACTACCCAAGATGGAGCCCTGCCTGCTGCCCCCGGACATAAAGCCCCTGGGGGTACGGCCCGGCGGGGGCGCCACAGAGAAGGCCCCAAGAGGTTTCTCAATGGTCAGAGCGCAGCAACCACCCCGCGTTCCAGACTTCGAAGACCGACTTAAACTAATCATCACCAATGTTTTGAACGAAGACAAACCCCTGGCCTCCCTCAACCGCGGGCCCCCTCCCCTACCACCACCGTACCCCCCACCTCCCCCCCGACCCACCATGCTGAGACGTGGACCTGGACTACAACTACCACTGGGATTCTTGGGGCCAGGACCCCTACCTGGGGGGGGACAGCCGGACTACACACAGGTCAGAATTGTAATATGTAAAACATAACAATTTGTTTCACACAGAAATAATAATAATATTCAAGACAAATTCTTAAAAAATCTTGATAGAAATAAACCCTACTCAAGATCCTCGACATATTGGATATTATAATAACTTCTATGGAACATATAATATGTCATCAAATATACAATTTGTCTGAGAGGAGCCGGATTTGGATTTAAAGAATGTCTGTCCCCCACTCTAGTTGAGTTTGGAGAGGAACACAGGTAGAAGTACCAGATTTCTCCTTTTAACTTCCGAGGTGATAATGGTGACAGACCTCCTGCCTGTAAGTGTTTGAATCCTAGCCCTAGCTATTATTTGTCTTTTTACTGTGTTCGTCCAAGTTTTGGTTTATTTATTTTGAAAGGTTTACATTATAATATATTAACTAAATTTTTCTGTAGGTGTCTCCAGCCAAGCTGGCCCTACGTCGTCACCTGTCGCAGGAGAAGCTAGCCCTGGAGGGAGGTGGTGTGGTCCGCATTGCTCCTGGTAGTGGTAGCGGCGGCAGTGGTGGTGGTGGTGTTATGGGACGAAGTGTTGGAGAGCTCATCAGTGGAGAGGTGGAGCGGACGTTGGAGATCTCACCACAGTCCATCATTAACGCTGCTGTGGATATGACCATTGCTACGTCGTCTACCTCACACTCACAGCCACCACCACCTCACACATCTTCCCCCAGACCCACAGCCTCGCCCCGACACACAACATCATCACCGCGCCCGGTCGCCTCACCACGATCGTCCGCCTCGCCTAGACCAAGCTCCCGTATTGCCCGTATAGTGGAGGAGAGCTACGGCAAGACTGGCTCCGACACTGACTCAACCCGTCAGCAGTCACCGTCGCTCAGAGTTGTGTATTCCCCAGTGCCCCCCCGCCCCGGAAGCACCGACCCCGTGCCAGAGGGACTCATGTACCCAAGGGCCAGGTCCCCGCGGAGCACGCAGTTCGAGGAGAAGCCCCACATGCCCCCGCCGATTCCTTCACCAGGGCGGGACGGTCTGGAGGCTCGGCTGGTGTCCATGTACAGCAAGGTCCCTGCCCCGCCACCACCAGCCTCCAGCCCCCAGGACCCCCCCAAACCCCACCCCCCTGCTGCCCCGGTTAGGACGGAGGGAGGGGGTGAGGGTAGGGGTGCCGGGGGAGGGGGTACTGGTGGTGGAGGGGGCCCACTAGGGGAGGACGGACCAGTTGAAGGTCTGGCAGCGACTCTACACGCTCGATTTGTTACCAGACCTCTTCCTCACACCAAGGTCAGTCACTTGTAGAAATTATTTATATATTTATTTGTTTTTTGTTTTACCATTTGTAATTTATTGTTATATTCTATCTTTGGTATGTGAGTCGGTCAGAAACCAGTCTATTAATAGTGAGAAACCAGTCTATTAACCTCTGAAGTGCCGACGTATTTGAGGTTTTTCGTCACTAAAATATTCATTGTACCATTAATAGCATTAATAATTATCCATATGCGCCTATTATGGGTTGATTATAAAGGTATTAACCTGAAACTACAATAAAACGAGTGAAAACAGCGTTTGGATGGTCAAAATCGGAGATATAGCCCGCGAGTTGTATAATGTATGGGTGAGGCAAGCTACCTTCCCGCCAATTTTCCCCAAGGCCACTGCGACACAGTCGATCGATACTCTCTCTCTCTCTCTTGCACTCGATGGCCATCAGTGATGACAACACCCTGCTTGCAACTCGCTAATGTTAGCACAAAAATATACCTCAGAATAAGGGAATAATAGGGAAAATAGGTGATAACTGAGGAATAGGAGGAAAGTGGGGAAGGAGGGGAGGTAGAGGACTGAGATTTTGCATGGCCCAGGGGCCAAACAAAAATAAAAAAAAAAAAAAATAAAAATAAAAAAAATATTTTTTTTTCGATGTAAAAAGTTGATTTTTAGTTTTACTTACTCCAGAGAGTCTTCCCGCAGCTCCCGGGTTAACAGTAAATAACCAGTCTATCATTAGTCAGTAACCAGTTATATCATCAATCAGAAATCAGTGTATCAACTACCTACCTACCTATGTGCATCTATGTTGTGTTCGCCACATTACTAGTGGCACCTTGGTTGTGTGTTGACGCCAACCATATGTCCTTATAGCTAACCTAGAACCCCATCAATCTCCACAGGTAAAGGAAGAGCCGGTTGAGCCGAGAGGAGGCGGAGGAGGGAGTCTGGAGGAAGAACGAATGAGACGCAAGCTACGGTCCCCCCCGCCTGTCTCCGTCCTTATACCCCCTAAGAAACAACACTACTCCGACACTCCCCCTCCCCCACCTTCCTCCACCATCCTCACCACTCTCTCTCCTTCCACCACCACCACTATCATCACCAATATGATTCTTCCCCCTTCGTCAGCCACCATTACCACCACCACCACCACCACTTGTCACCCCACTATCACCACCATCACCACTACCACAACTACCACCCCTGCTACCGGTACCTCAGAGCCCCCCCTTCCTCCCCCCGCCCAGATAGCCCTCCCGCCCCCCCCCTCCCACGACGTCAACGGTACAATCTACGTCCACCAAGCCGTCGATCATCGTGAGCCAGCCACCCGCCGTCACGTCCCACCTCAAGACCGAACCAGTCGACCGGAAGCCCGAAGGTAAGATGTCCGGTTTATTTGTCGTTGTTGTTTGTTGAAGTACCAGGCGGAAGGGTCGAAAGTGGCGCTAACCGTCTTGTCTCACGGAGGATCCCACACCTGAGTCTTGTTTATTGGGAGCAACTTAAGTTTAGTTTATTACAGTATTCAGTATTTTGCTTGCTTTTGTAATTTTCGAACAATTTATTTTAGTCTGTCCCCTAGGCTAACAAAAATGCCTTCCAAGACTTCCTTTAACTAAAAAAAATAAATTAAAAAAGGGCCCATGTAGACCCCCCTTCAAGCTAATTTGAAAAATTTTCGATAGAAAAACTTGTCGGCCAAAGGCCGAATTCATTAAGTTAAGAGACTTACTATCGCTCGCCCAGAAACAAAAATTGACACTTGAATGGGGTGAAGTGTCTCATTATTGCCAAGCTAATGGAGTGAAACTTCTTATAATCTTCATAAAAAAAAATTAATACCGGTAATGATGATAATAATAATAATAATAATAATAATAATAATAATAATAGTTTTTAAGATCCAAGTTACTTACTCCCTTACGCCCCAAACCACCGCCGCCGCTCTCGGGAACCACCTTCTTCAAAGTACCATCCCATCAACCCTCAACACTATATTATGGTCCCATATTGCGGGGGTTATTAGGATATTTGGTTGTATCGTTATAGCGGGGTTTGATTGCTGTTGTCATTTTCAACCAATGTATTTTTAGTTTCCCCCTATTATAATGTAAAACTTGCAAACTAAACAAACCAAACTTTGACAAACACAGTAAAAAGGTAAAATAACTTATCAAAATCGCTATGTGGAAACAACGCTTAAGCAAAATAATAATTTATAAATAAAAGAACACAATCCACCACATAGGGTGTACATTACTACATGAGCAAGTTAATCTGTTTCCCCCTAGACTAAGAAAAACACCTCCTCAGACCCTTTTCAAACTAAAACAAAAAGTCACACAGAACCTCTTAAAAGTACATTTTTCGGTAGAAAACTGTCCCGGCAAAAGGCTGACTTCTCCTAAATTGTATGCTTCCTATCGCTCACCCAGAAAAAAGTTTGACAGCTGAATGGGGTGAAGCGTCTTAATCACCAAACTAATGAGATGAAACTTTTTACAATGTCCAAACCAATGGAGTGAAACAGGGGGGTTCCAAAAAGACCCGCCCTGCACCACATAGCCTTAATTAACCCCCTGCGAGTTTCAGGCTATAAGGAAGTTGGTGCCGTAAACATCGATATTAAACATAAATACAACTATAAATTAGATGTGTAATGGATAAAACGTATGTTGAATTTAGTTGTATATATTTATAAATGTAATACAACCACATTTTAGCTGGTAATTCTGCTAAATATAATGTCTAAAACTCCAACTTCCTTATAGCCTGAAACTCCAACTTCCTTATAGCCTGAAACTCCAACTTCCTTATAGCCTGAAACTCCAACTTCCTTATAGCCTGAAACTCTAACTTCCTTATAGCCTGAAACTCCAACTTCCTTATAGCCTGAAACTCCAACTTCCTTATAGCCTGAAACTCCAACTTCCTTATAGCCTGAAACTCCAACTTCTTATAGCCTGAAACTCCAACTTCTTATAGCCTGAAACTCCAACTTCCTTATAGCCTGAAACTCTAACTTCCTTATAGCCTGAAACTCCAACTTCCTTATAGCCTGAAACTCCAACTTCTTATAGCCTGAAACTCCAACTTCCTTATAGCCTGAAACTCCAACTTCCTTATAGCCTGAAACTCCAACTTCTTATAGCCTGAAACTCCAACTTCCTTATAGCCTGAAACTCCAACTTCTTATAGCCTGAAACTCCAACTTCCTTATAGCCTGAAACTCTAACTTCCTTATAGCCTGAAACTCCAACTTCCTTATAGCCTGAAACTCCAACTTCCTTATAGCCTGAAACTCCAACTTCTTATAGCCTGAAACTCCAACTTCCTTATAGCCTGAAACTCCAACTTCCTTATAGCCTGAAACTCCAACTTCCTTATAGCCTGAAACTCCAACTTCCTTATAGCCTGAAACTCTAACTTCCTTATAGCCTGAAACTCCAACTTCCTTATAGCCTGAAACTCCAACTTCCTTATAGCCTGAAACTCCAACTTCTTATAGCCTGAAACTCCAACTTCCTTATAGCCTGAAACTCCAACTTCCTTATAGCCTGAAACTCCAACTTCTTATAGCCTGAAACTCCAACTTCCTTATAGCCTGAAACTCCAACTTCTTATAGCCTGAAACTCCAACTTCCTTATAGCCTGAAACTCCAACTTCCTTATAGCCTGAAACTCCAACTTCCTTATAGCCTGAAACTCCAACTTCTTATAGCCTGAAACTCCAACTTCCTTATAGCCTGAAACTCTAACTTCCTTATAGCCTGAAACTCCAACTTCCTTATAGCCTGAAACTCCAACTTCTTATAGCCTGAAACTCCAACTTCCTTATAGCCTGAAACTCCAACTTCCTTATAGCCTGAAACTCCAACTTCTTATAGCCTGAAACTCCAACTTCCTTATAGCCTGAAACTCCAACTTCCTTATAGCCTGAAACTCCAACTTCCTTATAGCCTGAAACTCCAACTTCCTTATAGCCTGAAACTCCAACGTCTTATAGCCTGAAACTCCAACTTCCTTATAGCCTGAAACTCCAACTTCCTTATAGCCTGAAACTCCAACTTCCTTATAGCCTGAAACTCCAACTTCCTTATAGCCTGAAACTCCAACTTCCTTATAGCCTGAAACTCCAACTTCCTTATAGCCTGAAACTCCAACTTCCTTATAGCCTGAAACTCCAACTTCCTTATAGCCTGAAACTCCAACTTCCTTATAGCCTGAAACTCCAACTTCCTTATAGCCTGAAACTCCAACTTCCTTATAGCCTGAAACTCCAACTTCCTTATAGCCTGAAACTCCAACTTCCTTATAGCCTGAAACTCGCAAGTGGTCAATTAACCCATTCACCACCACAACACATTTTTAACACTGATTGGACGCTAAGGTTGGATGATTTTAGGCAGTTTAGGAAGGACCTGTGTTATTCAGAGGGTTTATGGAGATGGTATTTGCCCCTTTGAGTCCGAGAGGTAGATGGCTAAAGTTAGACTATTTTATGCAGTTTAAGAAGGACCTGTGTTATTTAGAGGGTTTGTGGAGATTGTATCTACCCCTTTGAGTCCTTAAGTTAGAGGATGCCAACTGCATATTCTGTACTCGAATATTGTCATAATACCGACCCTTTTACTGTAGTCGTTTCTCAATACCTTAGATCCAGAAACGTCGGAAGTGTATCTCCCTCGGCCAAGTTAGTCCGCTTTGTACACTCGGATGTCATAGTCCCTAGCCCACTCTTAAATATTCCTGGACTGCATATAGTCTCAATCTCAGCCTTACGTCCTAAATAGCGGCTTTCTAGGCGGAACTGTCAAAGGCCGCCTCTGCTGTCAAGTTCTTTATTTTAAATTTTGAAAGTCTATTTTCTATTTACTCAGGCCTAATCCCCACTTTTCCTATTTTTATTGTATATTATTTGATTTTATTTAAATTTATTATTTATTTTATTTGTCTGTGTTTGTTCGTTGTTTTGTCTTGTGTTTTGTGTTTTCCTGTTCTTGCTCTGTCTTGAGTCGGCCACCCCCAAGAAAAAAACAAAATAATAATAATAAAATAGAGGAAAATGAAAATAAAAAATAGGAAAAGTGGGGATTGAGCCTGAGCATATAGATAGATAGATTTATTTGATTACAGTATATCCCTGGAAACTAATACAGTATATGAATATAATGTTCTATACATCAACTACAAAGCTATATACAGTACTGCATACTATTTATTAAACAGCAAGTTATAGCCAAGAATCAATCCAGATACTGTATAGTTATAATTGCATAAAGAAAAACATTGGGGGACCAGGAATTGTGATGAGTGTGCTGGAGACTGGCATCCGAATGTAGCCAATTTAACCTTTTGCGACCTTCAGGCTATAAGGAAGTTGGAACCATAAACATCGCTATTAACCTCTGAAGTGCGCACGGGGGTAATTGAAAACCTCCCCCTGTGCTGACGTATTTGAGGTGTTTCCGTCACTAAAATATTCATTGTACCATTAATAGCATTAATAATTATCCATATGCGCCTATTATGGGTTGATTATAAAGGTATTAACCTGAAACAACAATAAAACGAGTGAAAACAGCGTTTGGATGGTCAAAATCGGAGATATAGCCTGCGAGTTGTATAATGTATGGGTGAGGCAAGCTACCTTCCCGCCAATTTCCCCCAAGGCCACTGAGACACAGTCGATCGATACTCTCTCTCTCTCTCTTGCACTCGATTGCCATCAGTGATGACAACACCCTGCTTGCAACTCGCTAATGTTAGCACGAAAATATACCTCAGAATAAGGGAATAATAGGGAAAATAGGTGATAACTGAAGGATAGGAGGAAAGTGGGGAAGGAGGGGAGGTAGAGGACTGAGATTTTGCATGGCCCAGGGGCCAAAAAAAAAAAAATAAATATAAAAATAAAAATAATTTTTTTTTTTTTTTTTTTTCGATGTCAAAAGTTGATTTTTTATTTTACTTACTCACAAGAGTCTTCCCGCAGTCCGCCGGGGGAACTCTTAAGAGTCTCCCCGCAGCTCCCGGGTTAAACAGATTTGCACTAATAATAATAATGTAGGTTTGGGATGGATAGAAAGTATGTTGAATTGGGTTTTACGTGTATTTAACCCCTCCAATACCAGCGACGGCGAATCGCCATCTGTAGATAAGTCACTCCCAAGTCCTAGCGACGGCGAATCGCCGTCTGTAGATAAGTCACTCCCAAGTCCTAGCGACGGCGAATCGCCGTCAGTAATGTACTTTCCTTGTAACTGCCAGTACAAGCCTGTACCTGGTACCACGACCGTTTGAGCACTGCTCTCGATATGGCAACACTTCTCAGCTTATATAAGACCCACTGAACTTCTGAAGGGTGGGAGAGCCAGTGTTGCGTCATCTCTTGAGGTGGAAAGTTGTTCTCTCTTGCCATTTTTGCCACAGTGCTTGGGACTGCAGGGGACTTTTATTACTGTATCCTACAGTAGAGTACGGGTTAAATGTACTATACCCTATACCCCCTCTCTCTCTCTCCCAGAATCAGTCTTTCCCTCTTCCTATGACTTAAATTGGTTCAAACTCCGTGTGTCCAGGCATTTTGGCTCGAACGTCCCTTGATTTTGGCCCTGTCACTCTTTCAACTCTGGGGGAGGCACTCGCTACAGACAGTTGTGCCTTTTGTCTCATTCAGTCATATAGAAAAAAAAAATCTTGCTCAAAACGAAATAATTAACTTTAGATATCACTGATGCCAAATATTGATCAAAATATACTTGGTGCCGAGACATCACTTATTTGGCCGACTGTACGACAACTGTATTTTAGCTGATCATTCAGCTAAGTTATTGATGTCTACAGCTCCAACTTCCTTATAGCCTGAAACTCGCAAAAGGTTCATTCGGCTAGAGTAAGCCTGATGATCTTAGATGCTCAGTCTCTTTGTAGATTGTTATTTCCATGTTTATTTGTTATATATATAATTGTATATATATATATATATATATATATATATATATATATATATATATATATATATATACCGATATATATATATATATTGCTTCTATATCTGTTTATCTGTTTATTGTATCAATCTATCTTATCTGTCTCTGTAAATTCTGTTATATTGATATTTATTTGTTTTATCTATATCTATCTATCTTTGTAGACTTATTTTGATGGTTATTAATGTTATCTATCTATTCTATCTATCTCTTTCTAGATTGTTATATTGATGCTTATTTGTTATATCTATCACTATCTATCTAACTTATTTCAGCGTTGGTTCTCAGACATTCTTTTTTAATTCTATTATTTTGATGTTGATTTGCTTTCTTTTATCTATATTTTATCTATATTGTATCTTTCTATCTATCTATTTATTTATCTATCTTCAGCGGTGGTTCTCTCTTTGTAGATTGTTATTTTGATGTTTATTTGATTCTTATCTATCTATTCTATCTATCTATCTATCTATCTATCTATCTATCTATCTATCTATCTATCTATCTATATCTAGCCATCTATACCTATCTATGTATCTTATATATTTATCTATCTATTGCCTGATGCCGTGATCCCCGAAGGGGTGGTCACGAACGAACCGCCCCCATGCACCTCTGTCCCCAGTCAGTCGACGCCCCTCCCCCCCAACCAGCACCGCCTTCGTTCATATACTTCCTCACTCCATCCTTCCACCTCTCCTTCGGTCTACCTCTCCCTCTCTGTCCCTCCACCTCGCTCTCGTACACCCTCTTAGTCATTCTCTCGCTTTCCATACGTTCCATATGGCCGAACCATCTCAAGTTGTTCCTTTTCACACTTTCCAGCACATCTACCTCCACACCACACCTCCTCCTTACTTCCTCATTAGTCTGTTTATCCCTCCATGTAACTCCACACGCACTTCTTAAGTAATTCATTTCCACTGCTCTCACTCTTGAGTGCAATTTAATATTTGGCCAAAAAGTTCGAACACCCCTTCTCCCTTATGCTTAGCCCCGTTATATTTGAGATGTGAGACGTTCGCCCCATTAGTTTGACAATTTTTAATAAAAGACCTTTCGCCCCAGTTCTAGGTCAATAAGACCTTTTGTGTCATGTAGATGTACAGGTACTTATTGGAATTTAGTAGGAATCCGCCTTTTTTTCTACTGGAAAAATGTACAAATTTATCTTAAAGGCCTTTGTACAAGATGGTTCATTACATTTATTCAATTATTGTTAATAATATTATTACCATTATTATTATTATTATTATTATTATTATTATATTTGTTATTTAATTATTATTCCTTTATGAAAGATGGTTAATTATTTACTGTAGTTTTATTATTATTATTATTACAGTATTATTATGTATTTATTTATTAATTAATTAATCTAGTGCAAGGGGACCATATTTGAGTCTTTTGCACAAGATGAGTTGTTATTAAATTATTATTGAAATATTATTATTATTATGATATTACTTTTGTTATTATACAGTTATTATTATTATTATTTTATTATTACTTTTATTGTTATTATTATTATTATTTAATTTTTACTTTTATTATTATTATTATTATTTTATTTTTACTTTTATTATTACTTTTATTATTATTATTATTATTATTATTATTATTATTACTTGATGTTTGGGTTGGGTGAGATTTGTGCGGCATAAAAGAATTGAGAAAGGAAAACGGATTTAAGAGGAGATGGGTTGTTTTTCTGGACCCCCTTCTCCCTCATGTTTAGTTTAATTCATTTTGAGATTTTAAGACGTTCACCCCATTATTTTGGCAATTTTAAGACATTTCGCCCAATTTCTGTCAATATTAAAACATTTTGTGCCATTCAGGTGTCAAATTTGTCCTGGCAAGTGATAGCCAGTGATAGTAAGATATGATCAGGTGTTTGTGAGGGAGAGATAGACTGAGGATAACATGGAAAGATGGATGGATGGAGTTAAGAGGTGTGTGGGGCGGGAGGAGGGGCGCCGGACGATGATCCACCGAGGAACATGGAAGTGGTTCATTCCTGGCCACCCCCACCCTTGAGGATTGTGGTGTCTGGTGATAGATAGATGCACCATATTGAACCTTATTTTAGTTAAATAGCTTCTGCCTCACTGTCGCAGTTGTAATATATATATATTATATATATATATACTGTATGTGTGAATTAATAGTAATGATTAGTAATATACTTGATGTTATTTGACCACTTGCGAGTTTTGTTCTATAAGGAAGTTGGAGCTGTAGATATTGATATTCAGCAGAATTACCTGTTAAAATATGGTTGTAGTAAATTTATAAATTTATAACAAACAATTCAACATTCTCTTTAGCCATTAGAAACCTACATAATTATTGCATTTCTATTTAGCATCGATGTCTACGGCTCCAACTTCCTTATAGCCTGAAACTCGCAAGTGGTTAATTGATACTGTACTACTATAATAATACAATGATAATTATCATTGATGGTAAATATGTGTAATAATGGTGTTTATAATATGTGTAATAATGGTGTTTATAATATGTGTAATAATGGTGTTTATAATAAAATTAATATCAATAAGATATAATTATATTTATATTGATAATAATAACAAAATATATATATTAGAATAATAAAAATAATAATAATAATAATAATTGTAATAGTAATACAGTAGTTTAATCTCCAAGCACTTGCCACTTGCAGCCATTGTTGAATTGTTAGGGCGGTATTCCGAGACAAACGCCATCATTATTGCTGATACAGTAATTATATTTTTTTGATATACTCCTAACAGGTTAACCCTTACTGTACCAGAGGGTATTACTATAAATGTAACCTCCAGTACCAAGCATTGTGGCCAAAATTGCTTCAAAGTCGAGAGAGAGCATCCTCTCACCCCGAAAACTGGACGAGTACTGAGCCAGCTCGCCCGTGGGACCTTAAATACACTCTGAGAAGTGTTGCCAAGGTCTCAAAGCAGTGTTTACAAGTCATGGTGCCTGGTAACGCTCGGTACAAGGACCGAATACTACTGACGGACATCGTACGGCGCTGGTACTGGCGAGTTACTTTCATACTGTCGGCCATTGTACGTCGCTGGTACAGAACGGGTTAATATGATGCGCTATACCCTGTTCCTAGTATGTGGGCTATAGCTCTTGAACATTAAGGCGAGATTTTCGCTTGAGGGATTTTTTTCTGAACCCCTTACTCCCTCACACACACAATCCTAGGAGTAACATATGATACAGTACTCTAATGACATTCAAACAACATATCACAAACATAAAAAATAAACTGACACCCAGACTTAACGCCCTTAGGTCACTTGCCCACACAAAATTTGGACACAACAAAGAAGCTACCACCACAGTTTACAGTGGCTTCGGTCACCCAGGCTTTATTGTGGTCGGCGGGGAGGGTTCTGTGGGGGCACTCGGTTATGGCCTTGGAATTGCTCGGGGCCTTGGGGCTGTTCGGCCAGGCAGCTTGGGGAACAACAACAACAACAAACAATGCATAAAATTAGTGATGGAATATGTAAGCTCTGCCTGGGCTTCTAACCTAGCTGAAACACATTGCAAGACCTTGCAGACTATTCAAAACAAAGCCCTAAAAATCATCACAGGCTGCACAGCTACTGTACTACACCTACAGATCACCTACATCAAGAAACTAAAGACCATCTGGACATCAGGACTCAATTCCTGGCTGCAGCTTCCACGAACCAACACCACCCACTACACGACATGACAGCACACCCACGGACACCAAGGCCTTCCTTAGGGACTCGGGGCTGTTCGGCCAGGCAGCTTAGGAAACGACAACAACAACAACACCACCAAGGAATATTAAAACAACACCCAGCTCATGGTATCACACACAAATACTGTCATCTCTCCCTCCCTGCCCACCCCAAACCAGCTTCCAGAATCACATCCATACTCATATCACTCGCCGTTCCATCCAATCACTCATAGACAACACGCAGCTGCAGGCACGACCTCCCAAAATCCATCCTTCTGAATCCTCCCTTTCTCGCGAGGACAGAGTCCACCTGGCCAGGCTGAGATGTGGGCACCATCCAGCTCTTCTGAGCTATCAGAAGAGACTGTATGTCTCCGTCGATGACACCTGCCCAGGATGCAACACAGCACCCCATACTATTAGACACATCATAGAAGACTGCATTCTAAACAATAACTTACGCCAACAACATAATCTACACTCCTTGAGAGCTCTCTGGGAAAGCCCGATCATGGCCGTGGCCATCCTTAGGAACTCGGGGCTGTTCAACCAGGCAGCCTAAGTAACGACAACAACAACAACATGAGGGAGAAGGGGGACCAGAAAAATGACCCATCTCCCCTTAAGTGAAGCAATTAGTTTTTGTAATTTTTCTTGCAATTTAGAACCATCTTTGTTTGATTTACAACTTAATAATTAAGCATAATAACTTAAAAGGGGGTCATGTTTCCTAATGAACAGTGTGATAATGAAACTACTTATAATGAAATGATTTTAAATTAAAATTTAAAACTTGCAAACTAAACAAACCAAAACTGGGACGATACAAGATAAAGGTAAAATAATTTAACAAAATCGCTACGTGGAAACAACGCTTACTAAAATAAATGTTTTGTTATGAAATAAAAGAACACAATCCACCACATAGGGTGTACATTACTACATGAGCAAGTTAATCTGTATGTTTATCAGCGACCATGAAGGGGTTTGTTTAAGAATACTGATCATCATAGTGCCTGATGAACCACCCGCTGTATGCCTTTCTTATAGTTATGCTATGTTATCAATGTAGCCAATCATAACACTCTCTCTCACTCTTTCTATAATCTTTGTAGTGTTCTCTCCCCTCTCGGACTCAAGTTCGCGCCACACCAAGCCCGCAATCGGACATATTCTGACGCAAATTGTTTGATCGGTTACATCAGACAACAAACGACTTGGTATAACCCGTTGCATTACTGCGGTAGTGCATCTGACTGCTTATCAAAGGGTCGGCAGTTTGATCCCACATTGCGCCATTGGTAGAGGTTAAGAGTTTGGACACAAAGGTCTCTTGATTCCTGGTAAATGTCCAGTAAAGTCTCTGTAAAGCCGGAGTCACACGAGCCGTTTTTTGAGCAATTTTTATGAGCAATTATGGTCTGGCAGCTTCAAATATTACACTTTATCAGAATTCAGCCGCCTAACCTACTCTACCTTCAGTCTAGTTACCGATACCAGTGCAAAAAAGTCCCTAAATATAACGAGAACAAACTTGCTCATGGAAAATTGACGGAAAAATAGCTCGTGTGACAGCGGCTTAAGAAAGGCACGCCATAGCCCTGTCAATCAAGGAAGTGTATGGCGTTCAAAATTTGCATCATCATTACTTCACATTTTGGGTCATCCGTTCAAACTACCACACCAGATTATGTCTGATATAATGGTTAAAGCGTGTAAGTTCTGTATGTGGTGTCCTGGGTTTGAATCCCCGGAGGTTCACACGCTTTCATTAATTTACTTGGGAGTTACTGTATTGGTGTTAAGAACGAGATTAGTTAATAATCTGGTGTGGCAGTGTGAAAGGCTCACTCATGAAGTGAAGTTATTCCATGTCGATATTATTTTTAACATTGTTCTTAACACCAATAATATCCCAAATTAAATTAATGAAAGCATGTGATTCTCCCAGGACTCGAACCCAGGACACCACATACAGAAGTTACACGCTCTAACCATTACACCATCAAGACAGTTTTAAGTACAGCACATGACCACGATGAATATCCATTTATTGAATACTGGATATTAATCTAATCATGTACTGTACTGTACCCTACTGCACTATAAATAGCCTAATGCTTAAGCCAGAGAAAAGAATATTTTACGGGGCACAGATCTCAAAGGACCGACTCGCTACAAAATGTACTACAAAATCTCTGATGTAACTGATCGAACAATTTACGTCGGAGTATGTCTGGTTACGGGGTTGGCGTGACTCGACCCTCCCTCTCTCTCTCTTTATATATATTTGTATTTATATTCTCCGTAGTGTTCTCTATTATTGTGTTTGTGCTTATTCTTAGTATGTATTCTCTCTTCTCTCTTAAGGGGGGGTGCCCTGCGTTTTGTTATTTCTGGCCTTTGCTCTCTTTCTCTGGCTTGTATCCATTTGGCCCCATTCAGCCTACTGTTTTAAGACGTTTATGCCTATCCAGGTGTCAATTTTTTACTGGTGAGGGATAGCGAGCCAGCATTATATGAAGAAATCCGGCTTCGCCAGAGAAATTTTTATATAAAAAAATGTACAAATTTAGCCTGCTGTCTAACAAAAATAAAAAATATGCTGGATTGCTACCGCTCACCAGTAAGAAATTGACACCTGGATGTGGATAAACATCTTAAAACAGTAGGCTGAATGGGGCCAAATGGATACAAGCCAGAGAAAGATAGAAAAGGAAAAAAAAAACAGGTCACCCCCCTTAATATATTTTTCTTTGTAGTTTCCTCTCTTTACTCATATTTTCTTTGTGTTGCTCTTATTTTCTTTGTTATTAATCTTTGTATCTTCTTTCTTAATGTTATTACAGTATCTTTATTTTACTGTTTTATTTTCTGTATTTGTGATATTTTTGGATGTTCTCTTTGTTCTTCATCTATCTATCTATCTATTGCCTGACGCCGTGATCCCCGAAGGGGTGGCCACGAACGAACCGCCCCCATGCACCTCTGTCCCCAGTCAGTCGACGCCCCTCCCCCCAACCAGCACCGCCTTCATTCATGTAGTTCCTCACTCCATCCTTCCACCTCATATTCGGTCTACCTCTCCCCCTCTGTCCCTCCACCTCGCTCTCGTACACCCTCTTAGTCATTCTCTCGCTTTCCATACGTTCCATATGGCCGAACCATCTCAAGTTGTTCCTTTTCACACTTTCCAGCACACCCCTTTCGAAGACCATAACCTTGCTCTTCCCCGTATTTACCTTCAAATTCCGTTTTTCGCACACTGTTCCAAACTCATTTACCAGACCCTGCAACTCCCATTCATTATCACTCATCAGAACTGTATCATCCGCAAACAGCAGTATAGGTAGCTTCCACTCAATTCCCTCCCTTTTCAGCGATACACCAACATCCACTGCTCTTGATAGTATTTCTTTCATAACTCCATCCATATATACAGTAAACAACCACGGGGACATCACACACCCCTGTTTCAAACCAACATTCAGGTCAAAGAACTCGCTCTGCTCACTCTCCACACGTACTGCCGCCTTTGCACCCTCATACATGCTCTTCACTGCTTTCAGCAACTTGCCCTCTACTCCGTATATTCTAAGTACTTTCCACAAACCTTCTCTATCCACTCTGTCATATGCCTTCTCCAAGTCCATAAAGGCAACATACACCTTTTGTTTCTTCTCCAGATACTTCTCCACAACACAATTCAGGGTAAAAATCTGATCTACACATCCTCTTCCCTTCCTAAAGCCTCCCTGCTCGTCGCCTATCCATTTCTCCGTTCTCACTCTCACTCTCTCAATTACTACCCTACTGTATACCTTCCCTACTACGCTTAGAAGACATATTCCTCGGTGGTTACCACACACTCCTCTTTCCCCTTTGCCCTTATATAGGGGGACTATTATGCCAGTCTTCCAGTCATCGGGTGCACTCCCCTTCTCCCATGCTAGTTTGCACATTTTCCATACCCATTCTATCACTATCTCACCACCATACCTCAACATTTCCCCACACACTCCATCTGTTCCTGGTGCTTTCCCCAACTTCACTCTTTTCATGGCTTCCCACACTTCTGACCTCCTGATCCCCACCTCCTCCTCCACTACTTCTCTTCTTCTCCCTCCCATACCATATCCAGCTATGTTTGCTGGCTCTTCATTCCTTTCATTTAGCAACTCACTGAAGTACTCCCTCCATCTTTCGACTCTCTCTTGCTTCTCGGCTAGCATTCTCCCATTCTTATCTTTCACACCCTTACTGTTTCCCTTGCTACCTTCCCTAACTTTCTTGACTTCTTTCCAAAACAGTTTCTTACTCTCCCTCCATTTTACACTCAGATTCCTTCCAAATTCCTCATCTACTCTTCTCTTACTTTCCTTCACTACTCTCTTCACCACCCTCTTACTCTCCACGTACCTCGCTCGTTTCTGTCTCTCGGAATCTTCATTCCCTCTACTACCCAACCACTCTCTATATGCTTTCTTCTTTTCTTCCACAGCTATTCTTACCTCTTCTGTCCACCATGCTGTACCTTTCACTCCCCTCCCTCTTCTCCTCACTCCACACACCTCCTCACATGCTGCACAGATCTCATCCTTAAACACCTTGCTCATCTCCTCCACTTCCTCCATAACTTCCAGGTCGAACCCACCTAGTCGTCTTTCCACTGCTCTCCTGTACTCCTCCCCGACTTCCTCCTCCTGCAACCTCTCCACCCTCCTCACCATTCCACCCTCCTCTCGCCTCCCTCCCGCTCTCCTCACCCACTTCTTTTGTATCCTAACCTTAGCTACCACTACATAATGATCAGACAGACCCCCTCCAATACCCCTATACACCCTAGCATCCATCACAGATTTCTTCATTCGTTCATCCACACATACATAATCAATCAATGACTTTCGTTCCACCACTGTCTTATCCTTCATCGTCAACATCCGTTTCCACGTGTACCTGTGGATCATTCTGTGTCGGAAGAAGGTGTTGGCTATCCACAGCCTCCTCCCCACACATACGTCCACAAGTGCACTACCATTCCCATTCACCTCTGATGGTACCCCCCACCCTCCCACCACTCCCTCAACTTTCCTATCACCCACCTTACCATTCATATCCCCAATCAGAAATATTCTTTCGTTCTTGTCAAACTTCTCCAGGCACGCCTCCACATTCATCCAGAACTCCTCTTTCTTTCTTTCAAGTATATCCTCTGTCGGGGCATACACGCATACAATCACCCACGTTTGTATTCCTACTTTCATTCTCACCCACACAATCCTTGAACCCACAGACCCATACTCTCTTACACATTCCTTCCATATGCTACTTACAAACAAACATGCACCTTCTCTCGCTGTTCCTTCACTCACTCCAGCACACACACCCATTCCACACTCCCACTCTCTCACATCTGAACCTTTCCATTTGGTCTCTGTCATTCCACATACATCCAGCCTGGCATTCACTAACACGTCCAGAACCTCTCTCTCTTTTGTGCCATCATTCATGCCACTAACATTCCATGTAGCCATTCTCAGAATGTCCGAAGGCATGTCCTTAGTCGGTCGTGGTTCGTCAACGTTGGTTCCGTCCGCATCCGAGGCTGTTCGTTCGTTTTTTTTTGCTTAGATATTTTTTCCGGGTGGGGGTCGCAAGCCCACCGACCCAACCTCTTTAGTCGCCTCTTAAGACACGCAGAAGGCACGTGGGGCATTCATACTTGTTCTTCTATCTATCTATCTATCTATTGCCTGACGCCGTGATCCCCGAAGGGGTGGCCACGAACGAACTTGTTCTTCATACTCTTTGTAATATTCTATCTTTATTTACTTTACTTTGTTCTTCTTAGTAGTGCTCTCTCTCTCTCGCTCTCTCTCACTGTCCTAGATGATATATAGTTATCTTTTTTGCACCATTGTATATCTAAAGCTTGTGTTTATATTGATTCTCTTGCAATGTTAGTGTGTAAGTTATCTATCTATCTCTGCACCTTACCTCTCTCTCCACCACTTCCTGCCTTCACCTCTCCCTCCCTCCTCCATCTCTCCCTCCACTTGTTCCTCCATCTCTCCCTCCCTCCTTCCTCCACTAGTTCCTCCATCTCTCCCTCACTTCCTCCACCAGTTCCTCCACCTCATCCCTACCCCTCCCCTTCTTCCATCCCCTCCCTTCCCACCCCTTGCTTTTCTCTCCCAACCTCCATCACCCCTCCCCAGTACTCATCCATCTCCTCCCTTCCTCCCCTACCTGCCTCCCTTTCCTCCTTCCCTCCCCCCTGCCTCCCCCCTTCACCACCCCTTCCTCTCTGTCCC